>JAPMOQ010021077.1:900032-981154 GCA_026543055.1 Argiope trifasciata
GGGGGAGGGATATAAGATTAAATAGGAATTATTGCTTTTTGGTAGAGTGACGCGACATAAATTATTAACAGCACCGACCTGTGAAAACTAAATACATTTGGGACATTAAAGAAACATACATTCGAGCTCGTACTTAAAGTGGCTGGAGAGCTCGAATGCGGACGGAAAGCGAATTTCCAATCACGGATGCTATTCCGAGCTAAGTGATCATACTTCAGACTTAATGGAAAACTGCTTCTCAAAAGTACTCCTTAAGGAATAAAACTCGTATTTTTCTCTGGAAGCTCTAAAAGCATTTAATAACACAAGAAAGAGTGAACTGCATTAAAAAAATAAAATTATAAAAGGGAGGAGTAAAAAAAAATGGCCGAGGGATCGGTACACTCCAAAAGCTTTTGAGAAGCACTTCCCTACTTTTCCTGAAAGCCTCATAAACAGCAACTTTCATTTAAGTAAAAACGAAACGTTAAATATCAGCGTATTTTGATGAATTAAATTTTTAGCCGATAGAGGGCGCGGGCTGTCGTTTTCGAGTTTTATTTTATTTTTTTCATTTTTTATCGTTTGCTTCAATTCTTTCTTCTACTGTAAATTCAAAAAGTAAATAAATTAAAAAGAGTTCACTGGAGATGGAGGTGGAATTTAAAAACTCAATAAATAAATGGAAAAAAAAGAAAGAAAAGAAAAACTTATATTCTGGGACGTATCCGTAAATGATTTAGAGCACTTTCCCCCCCTTCTACCTATTTCAGCGTCGAAATGCACAGTAGTTAGAAATTTATCGCAGTCTTCCATTAGGGTAAGTGAAAGCACAGTGCTCTAGCTACGTAATAAATATGCAAGTCCATTTCAAATAAACCTATATCTACATGTACGATGTGTTCTCAGAAGAAAAGTTCGTCTGCTTGCGTTTGTGTAGCAAACAGAAAGAAACCAAAAGACTGAAAACTAAGTGTATAAGATAATGAAGTTTTTATGGCAAATTTTTCTTTTATCGGATTCTGTTTTATAGCCTTTTTTATCGCCGTTCCTTTAAAATTTTCAATGTTTTCTTTTTTTTAAATCCATCTAGTGAAAAGAAAATGCTTTGTCGGGTTTTTTTTCAACCATTTTCTGAAGTTGTTTACTACTTGCTGTTAATTGCAAATATAATAAAATTAATTGCAACTCAAAAATATATCCATACTTATTCGTGTTGTAAACATTTTTTGCAAATAATGGTATGTCTTGAAACAAAGCCCAATGTCATATTAGGTAACAATTTGTAAAAAAAAAAAAAAAAAAGAAAAAAAAAAGGTACATATTAAAATGTAAAGAAGTATAGATATGTAATAATAATTTGATTATTATTAAATGGGTTTCAATATTAGAATTTGAGGGAACAAATTTTCATTTGTAAATTATTTTTGGTACAAAAAGTGTTAAAAACTAACCCAATATCAAAAATAATTTAAAAGCTACAACGTAGCAAGATATTTTTCAATAACAGTATTAAATTTCGGTCGTTTTGAGTACAAATAAAAACATTTTTATAGAGAAATTACCAACATTTCTAATTAAAACTCTTCAGAAGAAAATAATTGGGATAAATCTCATGGTATCTACGTATTTTGTTTTTCGTAACTTCACTTTATATTTTACAATTCCACATTTAAAATGTTTCAAAGTTTTATCACAGGAAGTAAAATTTTTCCTTCAAAAATTAAATTTCATTTAAATTTCTTGTCAGTAAAATTCGCAGGATATTTTATCAGATCGTTTTTTATAAATTTATGTTTATCGATATCTATTTACTATTAAAAAGGGAGAATGTGTATGTAACAGGGAGCTATCTGTTGACAAATTAAATTCACCAAGAACTACCAGTAAGGCAAAAATAAATTTTAAGGAGTGAAAATACTATAAAGAGGTTTTGAAATTTTAATCAAGTTTTAAATTAATTAAAAATTAAACGATTTGTCATCCTAATTTCACAAATTATTATTACAAAAGTATAATTTTTACATCGTTTTAAAATAAAATAAAAAAGATCTCAATAAAAATCAAACATAATCGTATGATTTTTTCCACTATCAAAGGACAATATGACTCATTTGTTCTGGGATACATATGAACAAACTATAAAACCTTAGTATGACATCCAGCAGAGAGATGAGAGTACATTCTGGAAAAAAATTGCAAATTCGAGATGTAACAAAATTTGATATGCTTATTAAATGAATTTCGATAGGTTTGAATAATATTTGTGCTATATGTGCTAAATTTTCTTTATTGCTGTTAGATTACAATATATAAAGAAAATCATGTAGTAATTTTATTTCTTCTCATAAAAATAACTACTCATTTTCGGAGACCAGCTGATTCATTTTGTATATAAATTCGATTCATTTTAAATAAAATGTTTATCCATAATTTCATATCCGATTCCCTTAAATTATAGGTCATTAAAGACCCGCTTTTTAATTCTTAAAAATGCTTTGTTCATTTTATATCTATATCTTTTTAATTCAGCGTTTTTAGTTCTTATTAGATGTATGACATCATAGAGCTATTAAAAACATAAAACATCATTGCATATATTTTCTAAATTTCGAGGTATTGTAAATTTACATTCTTTTTCATCTAATAAACTACACAATATTAAAAGAATCACCATTCTTATCCTTAACCAATGGTTGAAAATAACGAGGATATGAATTTAATATCCGTCTATCTATTTGTATGTTAGCACTCGTTTATTACATGTTTTCAAATTTGGAACCAAAATCCCTCAACGGGTTGACCTTCTGTTTGACTGTATTTTTTCATTCATGTAAACGTAAAGATTTAGAAACACAATAATGTAATTAAATGGAGATTGGAGTTTGCTTTTGTGGTTACATTTATAGTTTAGATCAATGTTAAATTTTGATATCAATGGGTCGGAAAAACGCTTCTAAAATGTAAATACGATTTTTGGTTACAATTAACCATATGCTAAGCACTAAAAACAGAAATTTGCCAAGGATCCCACTGTATTTTTAAAAGGCTGAATTCATGCCAAATATCATTAATATTTTTCTATTTTTCGCCTATGCCACGTAAAGCATTCTTGACCTTAATTAAGTTTCATAATTTTATTCGGAGGGGGAATCTTATGAGAGAGTATACTAGAAAGATTATAGGAAGCACTCAAGTTTGTTAACTGCATTACTTGTAAACTTACAGCCAATTTTTCCTATATATATGTATTTTGCACTGTATTTGACAAGAACCAGGAAGTTTAACTAATAAACTCGAATCATTCTCTAACCCTCTTTTGACGAACTAGGCATGATTGACTTGGTATTTATGATTTATATGCGAATATCTTTGCAATAAAAAGCTTCATTTCCATTGTGCGTGCATGTGTGTTTAACATCAATCCTAATTCCTTGTTCAGAATGTTTTGTTGAGAAAATTTTGTGTGAAATTAAAAAAGCCCTCCACTAATGGAGCAATAATTTAAAATATGTTTAATATAGTTTCAAGAGATGGAATATGTTTGGGGTACTTTTCTTGATGATGAAACATGCCCAAATCAATGGATTGGTATAGAAAGATTATTTTCATGGCCTCTCATATATTCTCTTGATTCTACCCCAATTGTTTTTTCCCTGGTACCTTAGAAGAACAAAATTTATGCCACATAAATTTGCTGAGTTGAAGAATCAAGAAACCCAATACATAAAAATAGCTAGTGTCACTCCGGAAATACTTAATTAAATCTGCAGGAAAATCTTTGATAGATTTGGTGTTCTCCCATCTGATTATATTTCTCACGTTCAAATTCTTTAATAGAAATTTTTTAGAGTCACAAAATAAAATTCTTTAAGCACTTTTTCCCAATGCTTTATTTTATAACATTTTTATTGACTGAATAATTTAAGAACAGCCTGCATTTTAACGTATTTGAAGGGAACTAACTATAGACAAAGTTTAATGAAGTTGTTAAAAGAAGTGTAATTCCTAGAATATCACTTTCTCTCATAATAAAATTTAAATATGATTGCTGGAGATAGCAAATTCTTCTTTCCATTTTTACCACTTCTGTATAATGTTTTAATAGTTATTTTATCATAGGAAATTTTTAAAATTTACTCGAAGTTTAAAGAATATTAGAAAGAAGCAAACCAACTTGCTTGAAACGGCCAGTGTCACAAAAAATGTCTCTCTAGGTTTTTCCAATAATTAAAATTGTTAAGTAGTGATATAAGTGATAAAACTAATCTAATTCGAATAAAGAGGTTTGTCAGTTCTAATTTATTAATACATAAAATATGTGCTTTTAAAACTTTTAATGTTTTTTCCAAATAGTTTGTAATTAATAGAAGATTTTAGTCTCATTATCACAGTTTTAAAAGACTAGCATCTATGAAGTGCGGTTTGCATTTCAAAACAATCAAAATTAATAACTTAATTATAAGGAATTCAACTTATTATAGAACACTGGATTCCGATGAAAAATTTTCCCACATTCTGGTGAAATGTTTAGTTTGAATCCTTGCCTGTTACATTACATTGAAACAACTACACTTGATAGCTAAACATTATTTTTTAACAGCCCACACTATAAGAATGTTCCGTTTTTAAAATCAGCTGAAATTGTTCCTAAAATTTAAAATATCCTTTAAAATTAACATCCGTCACAACTTTTTGTTTAAAATGTTTTGCTGCGAAAATGCCTAGTCTCCTCTGAACCATTTAGAAAATTTCTTTTCCCATAATCAAACAATGGAACATTTTAATATGTAACTTAACTTCTATAACTTAACAACGTTTTCCATAACCAGACAAATAACTTTCTTGCTGCTTGTGCCTTTTTGTTTACCAGTAACCAAGTTTCTTGTTACCATCTGTAAAATTCAGAAGAAATAAAATTCTAGAAATAAAGTTTATGTTGATGTGTATCATACTTTACAAAACTGTGTGTCCGTTTAATTTTGTAACCCAGCTAACAATTATTATTAACAACTATTATTTTTCTTCGCTGTTTTTTTTTTTCCTTTTGGAGCATATAGTATTCGTTGATATCGAACATGGTAATTAAAATGGTAGTTTTAAAGTTATTTCATTGAATTAATTGATTGTGATTTCAAGAATTACTTAAAGTGGGATTCCTAGACATATTTTTTATTAACAATGAATTGTAATTTATTAATTAAAATTCTGAATGTAAAAAAAAGCTCTATAAATCTTAGGTTGTCATGAAAAATTCATTGTTGAATCAGAATGTCCCGGAATATCTGATAAAATGAAAACAGATCAGGAAACACAGTATAAAATTGTATAATTTGCCTTTAAAAGTAATCACTAAATTGCATAAGCTTTTGTCCCCTTGGTTCAGTAAGTGATGCACTAAATTTATATATTTATTTATTATTTTTATTTTTTGTAAAGGTCCTTTCGGTGGGAATGAAATTTAAAATCAGTTTCGAATAACGTCCACAACTTTGCATTTTTTAGCAAAGACAAATATGCTAAAATTTAATTATAAGATGAGTGTTACAACGCTATCCACCAAAACTTGTTTACTTTTCCTGTGTGAAATAACCGTGAGCTATCTCGGAAATTATCACATCAAAAGATGCAGAAATTCTTACATCAGTCCTCTATATGAGTCGATTGCAGGGAATATTTTTCTTACACTCTTTCAATCATGAAAGAAATTCTAAAAGTATAACATTTTCTACCACTAAAGAAAAAAATAAAATTGTTACTTTTATTTAATTGCCAAGTACAGTTTATAATGGCAGCACGTTTTTTAATGATTACAATTTTTTTCTCTTTATTTACATCATATTCGAGAAAGCAAAAATGAAAAATTATTGCATTTATTAAGCCTGTATAAGAATAGAACAAGTCCGAATTTCAGCCTTTTTTATGAATCCATTTTATAAATTAAGATTTTAATAATGAATATAAAAGCATTTCTATATCTGGTCTCCTACTCTAATTTCAGGCATATTTTTAATTTGAATGCATTTAGAATGGCGTTAAATCAGTTCGAATTAAAATCTGATGTACTCTAATTGAGATTTTCGAAGTAGTATTGGTACTTTTCTAATAATTAAAAATTACACTCAAAAACTATCGATTAATATATGGGAGGATATACAAATAAGGAAATGAGAAATTTTTCGTTATGGCAATTGATTCGCAGATCCCTGAGGGGTTGACAAATGCGACGAGCTGTATTGACAGCAAAAAGACAGTTGATAAATGGCAGTTTACTGCAATATTCATTTTAATTTTCGAGTTAACTCAGTCATTCAGATTACCCCGAACACTAAAAAGACATTAACTATAAGTGTATCAATTTTTTTTCACTTTCTAGTATATGTAGTTTAGAGAGCAATCGTTAAAAAATTCGAACTCGAAAAATTCAACGAATCTCCATATTTTAAACCTCCATAAGTTCTTTTTTGTGTGATTGTCCGTCTATCTATGATAAAGATAAATCAAAAATACTTTGAATTAGACGGTGAAATCTCTTAAATTGTCTTAACACCACATGTGAAGATTTCTATCTAATTTTAAGTGATATTCGAATGTCCAGCAGTTTAATTATAATTACAAAACGAAGAGGAATAGATAGATAAAGTTCAGTACTGATTTAACATTTATTGCGTAGACACCTGCCAAATTTTGATCCAACTACAAATTGACAGACTCAAAACTCAAAAATTTAATGATTTAAATATATCAAATTTGGCATGGGATTTCCTGAATGCGTGTATTGTCTAAATCGCAAATTCGATTTTTGGATACTATTATAGCATGCCAGGGATTAATCGCCATATAACTCCGCAACAAATAGCACAGGTAAAAATACTAAATTTCCGCCAAAATTTGATTTTTCTTAACTATTGTTCGTCATTGCCAGGTACGGCATTCTTTGGCATGACAAGTTTACTAAAGAATTTGCGAGAAAGTTTTGGGGAGACCAGTTTCACTGATTCCTAGATATATTTAAGGCATGATATTGTTGGTGACGTTATAATTATTCAAGGCATATACATATTTTTAGAGAAAGTCTATATTAGTAATTGCAAGGTCTTCCAAAACTGCAATGAATACTTTCATAAGTGAAAATACTTACAATGGCCAAAAGAAGCGATCACGAAACCAAGAAATGCGATTCAACCTAAAAATTATACCCATTTGGTTCATCTTCGTTCCCCAGGATAAATTTTCTTAACAAGGCCCTCAGTATCGGATGCACTTGTCTTCAGTGGCTCGGCAGCTAAGTCACCCCAAAAACAAACTTCTGATTGCAATAATTTGCGAAACAATATTTTGTTTGAGTCAACTAAAGGCAGAGCCAAACCTCCGGTCCTCCTTTTTAGCTTTGCTTATTTATTTATTTATTTGACTACTCTTCTTGATAACTTTTGAAACGCAGGAATCGATTCCTTTTTAAGAGAGATGGGGGGAACGAGCTAGTTTGTATTCCGTAGATTCACTTTGCCAGGCCTTTCTGCTTTATTAGTGTACACGTATAGATAGATGGTGGCATCATTGCATCGTTGTTTTTGTTCACTTCTCGGTGGTTTTTGCGAATGTGATTTGGGGAAGTTCAAAAAAATTTTCTTTTCTCTTTCTTTTTAACTCGGAAAAATGTGTTAGCACAGAGGAAGACGGCAGAAAGTAAATTAGTTGGGAGAGAGATACTACAGCATACCACTGAACTTTCGTGGTTCGTTACCACTTACACAGTTGCTCTCTTCTTCGAGATATATTGACCGAAAAGGACTTTCGACTTCGTTAGGCCAACAAGAAGGGTCTGGGACAGTCTGAACTTAATTAGATGCCAGGTGCGACGGACGACAAAACACTGTGAAATTGCGTTAATAAAGCCTTCCCCAATACTAGCGGAACAAGTTAACATTCTTTACACTCGTGGCGGGCTTTTATTTGACTCCCACGGAATTAGAAATCGAGTTCTAACTTTTTCTAAAAAGGGACTTTAAAAGTTTTTGAATTATTAATTGAATGGATTGTTTTGAACTGCATGGAACAATAGAATTAAATGAGAAATTCTGCAATTGGAATAAAAGAATCCGATGCACTTCGTTTGAATAAGAGAGAGCAATTGAAAAATATCTCTGAAAGATAATAATGCAGCTGTGTTGTTGTATAAAAATTTAAAATTCTGCGACTATCGGATTTTCAAGAATCAACTAAGCATTGAAGCATGTCTCATGTTATATATTATTATTCTTTTAGATATTATTTAATAAAACAATATGATAAACATATATTTGCTTTATTTGATCATTGAAGGAACAGAAACTAAATCGCAAGCACAAGAATAAAATTATATATTGATATTGAGAAGAGTACTTCATTTTTAAAGTAAAAAGATTTTTTGCATTTACTCCTTGAAGGATTTTTCTTCATTTGATTTTTGGCTGAATTGAATGAAATTTTCAAAAGCACAAATATTAGAATATATGAATTAAAGCATATGAAATATTCTTTCCTAAAAAGATTTTAAATCATCAAAAAAACATCTTTGATTTATTTTTGATATCTATTCATATTAGACTGAAATATTTTAAGTCGTTAAAAAAAAACCTTTTGTTGGTTTTTGATATCTATTCAAATTCAGCTGTGATATATTTTGGCTGATTATTCAAAGTATGATTTATAAAATACATTTTTAGTCATTTTATTTGAGGGCTTAGGAAGGAAAAGCATTGTCCCTATTTACAAAAGACAACAGAATAAAAATAAAAATACAGTTAGTATTATTTGTATTATTACAAATATAGATAGTAAATAAAGTTTTTGAAATTTGGCTTAAGGATTTTTAAAAACTTTGAATTATTTACTTAACTTTGAACTATGGATTATCACGTTTTACAAAACTATGTGATTAATACAGATTACAGCACAAAAGAGTAAACGATAATATTGCACATAAGATGTATTAGTTACAGATAGTAAATACAGTTTTAGTAATTTTTGTTTGGCGACTTTTAAAAAGTTTGAATTATTAATGAAATGAATTGTCTCAATTTGCATAAGACAACAGAAAGCAAACATAATTACTGCAAGACAAAAAATTCATTTTCCTTAATTTTGGGAAGAGAAAATATTATTAATTGCTAAAACATATTTGAAACTTCAATTATAAACTTCATTAACTACATTAAAATTAAAAATTCAATGACTTCTCATATTTAGAATATCATATTTATTAAAGAAATTAAAAAGCTTATATTTGAGAAACAATAAAACAAACTTATTCATAAAAAGTAAAATACGAATAATCAGTTGTGGGAAAATATAGTATTTCTTTCAAGATCATCTGTATTAATATTATAAATATGAAAGTTTGCATGGAGATAGAGGGATGGATGAAAGTTTGTTACACAACCACGCCAGAATGGCTGAACAGAATCGGATGAAATTTAGCACAAAGATAGATTATAGTCAGGAATAGAACACAGACTAATTTTTATTCTGGTTAATTGAATGGTTAATTTTTTATTAATCCCGTCAGAGATAAATAAGGTTCCAGTTTGTTTTTCCAACAGAGTTGAGGCTCAGCTTAACAGAATTTCGACCAATTATTTCTCACGATTCTATTTATTTTCTTTGTGTTTGATGTACTTAAAATCAAATGCCTTTAGTTAATAGATCTTTCGGATTCATTTTGAAGTACTTTTAAATTAAAAGAAATCAGAATAAAGGAAATAACAAATTTTTAATCTACATTTCATTACCGCAACTGGTGTAGGAAAGTCAGACATGTGCGTTACACCAACTGGCGCTGAAAGTTCGCGCGTGATTGTTGTGACATCAACTGTGTTTACGCGTAAAATTTATTAAACTTAAAATTTATTAAAATTAAAATTAATTATTCATTTAAATTAAAAGTTTAAAATTTATGTGTATAATACTGTTATAGCTATCTCAATCTCGATCAATAAATAAAATGAATTTGACCGGAGTTTAAAGAAATACGGACTTAATTTGCTGTTTTATTTTATTTTAAATATATCATGTAAATAAATTGTTTTTACGTTCGTTGCGTGTTTTTGATATAAAATTGTTTTCATGTTATATATTTTTCGTATATGCTTGTACTTTTGAATGTATCGTTTTAAGGTTAGGTTTATTTTTTTATTTGTCATTATTTGATAGTTTTTCGTACATATACACCAAAATTTCTATGCGAACAGAGTCACGGGTAATAACTAGTAACTAATATTTATTATTCAAATGCATTGTAACGAAAAAAAATTAAATATTTTCTATATATAGATAAAATTATATAACAAGAATTATCTATAGATTTCATAGAAATATTTTTTGAACTTCAAAAAATACTTCTTTACAATCCAAATGAATTGATTAATTAAATTATTAGGTTTGGTTTTCGTTTTATTATAATTTAAAACTTTTCTAATTAAAAAGGATGTTTTGATACAAGTAATCATTGCATTTCTCAATATTTTTAAGCTCTTAGATATTTGAAAAATAGAGCTTTAATTCTTAAAAATATTTGGAACGCTTATAAAGTAAAAAAAAAAAATGAATATAGAAATGTTATATAGAAAATAAAAATGTAAGTATTTTATTTTCATGTACTTACTGTGAGTCAAAAGTTCGAGCCGTTTGTTCCGTTTAAATTGGATTGTGAATATTTATAGCATTTGTTCGCTAAGATATATAACAGGAGCAGAAATGTGACATTCAAAATCATCAGCAAAAAAAGCAAAAATCACATACATCTAAAATAATATTTTATACTATTTCGCGTTGTTATATGCAGACTAAAAAACAAATAAAAATAAAGTACAAAACATCAGTATTGTCCGAAAAATAAAATGGATAAATCGAAATTCATAGTATACAATCATTTTTAGAACTAAAAACAAAAGTTAAAAATAGATAAATAAAGCAATTTCAGGATATTTTGCCTCCTGATACTTTTTTGTGTCATATTTGTAATAATATAAACTAAGAAACTGCCAAATAATTGGAAGAAAATTGAAAGCGCGCACATAAAGTTTGTAATTTATTAGTATTTAATAAGATTTTAAAAAAATCAATGTAAGATTTTAAGATTAATGAGGTACCATATGTCCTTGAAGTCAATGTATTCCTTTTGATTGGTAGTTATGTTTTAGAATCATTTGCAATCAATAATTCTTATTATATTTTTTTCTTACTGCAATTCATTAATTGATAATCAATAATAGCTACAATGGCCACAAACAATTTATAATATCTTAAAGAATAATCTTTTATAAACTAGCAATTTTAATAAAATTATATTCTTTACTGAAGTAATTTTCTTGAAAATTATATTGAAATGTCACAAAGAAGCATTTGTAAAACTATACCGAAACAACTTTTTTTATAACCATTATGATCTCCATGATTTATATGCCCACTAAAAAGAAAATAGACACTAATTTCGAGTATTATTCCTTTCATAGTTTAATAATAATCTTACAAATTCATTTTAAAGCTATAAACGGATTTTTTTTTTAAATTTCATACATGAATAAACCTTTTTATTTATTTTCAATACTTTGTGAAGAAATTCATCATTTAAAGCCAATTGAACTTATAGTTTCGATACAATAACATTTTAACAATATAAATAAAAGGATTTAAAAATTCAGATTTTTAAGGAAGAAATGATGAAATAAATTATCAACTGATAATAGTTATTAATTTTGTCTGCCTGCAGTCAAACACAAACGGAAGTCAAATGCGCAGTGTTTATTCGATTTTAGAATCTTTTGTAATTCTTGAAACTCGAAAAAGAACGTGACATCTGAGTAAGAATAAAAACGTAAAGCCAATAAGCTCACACATGCGCAGAAAGAGACAAAGGCAGAATAACTACATACAGTTGTCCCATTGGGATAGTATTATCCATTGTTCAGTCTTACTGCTCGAACGCAGTTTAATGTCGGTGATAATACTAGCCTGACGCAAACTATATTAAAACAGTATCCAGTCATGTATTGTTTGACATGCATGAGATTCTGTCATTATTTCTATCAAAGTATTAAGTTAAACAAGGAAGAGGAGCTGTAGTATTGAAATATTTGGTGAAAAAATTAAAGTGTTTTGAATCTCATGATAGCAATGCAATCAATTGTTAGCAAACTAGGTAAATAAATATTTTTAAAGAATAAGAAAACATTTGTAAGGTTATTTTATTTGTCTTATTAAAAGGCATTTTCTTAAAAATTTGAAACAAATTAAAACTTATTTCTGCTCAAAAATATTTTTATAAGTTATGATGAGGAAAAGTCAAAATTTCATTTAATGTTTAACTACTTAAAATTTAAATGAAATCTTCAAAAGAGAGCTCCAAGATGCATATTCCCTCCTTCCAAAAAATACAGTTTGTATGACTTTTGCGTTCAACGTAATGCGCACCAGTCATAAAATTATCAATCAATGGTCCCGTTTACAATGCGATTGTGGATGGATCAGTTCTAGAAAAAGCTGTACCATTTTAACGTTATCTAAAAGTTTTCAGATTTGGCGAGTTTTAACATGATGTTTAACGCAATTTCGAATACTTAATGATGTGCTGTTTAATACAATTTCTGGCGTTTGGATACTATCTGAATACTTTCCACTTAACTTTTTACGAAGCCCAAATTGCTTTTAAATGAATTTATTCAAAAATGTTTTATAAAAATCAATGACGAACGATATTTCTTTTCATATAAATACTGTTTCCACTTTGAAAAAATGATCTAGATTTTAGTAAATGCATTACTTTAAATAAATACAACTATTTGCATTAAACAAAAATGCTTAGGTTTCATTAGTTTTTGCTTTATTTCATCTTGATTCGTTTGTTCAATTCATTAAGTTCGAACACTGGAATGTATGTTATTTAAATAAAGGAATTTTTTAAAAAAGATTGTTTCTTAAGTATGAAGCACAATTAAAGGATTTTAAAAGTATTGAAATGATTTGTAAGGTGGGAATAGTTATAAAAGCAGTTATTGAAATGGCGTAAATAGTAAGAAAAGCTTCCAATTTAGGATGCTTTTATATTAAAATGTTATGTTATTTAAAAAATTAAAATTTTTATTTCATTTTAAAAGCATTAAAAAATTCCAACAGTGTTTCCTTCTGAAATTAATCTCATTCGTAAGTATAAAAATACTATCAAAGAAAATTATTACAGGTATCTCTAATGTTGAAATCTACTCATCATGGAAAAATAAATCTAATCTTCATATTCTGTTCACAACTATAGATAAAAAAAAAAAGATGAAATATTCTTTACAATAACACAAAAGTCAAGATGAAACGACACCTACATGAGAGTGTCTTTTCAACAATGAAATATAATGTTTCAAAATATGTTTAAAACATTGCAAGAAATTTCTCAAGAATGGGAAAAAAATTATACGACCAAAAATTTGGTAATATTAAAAATATATGTATATTTAGAATTTTAAGGTGCTGTAAAAACTATTTTTTTACTGTAAATTTTTAGAAAGTTGTCAGAAAAAAGTAAACATTTCTCTTCATTTTTGATTAATTAAAAATTCAAAAAATCCCTTTTCTACCCTTTAAAGTTTATATTTGTCAAATTTGATAGACAGACAGCATGGTGTGTACAGAGTCAGTATATACATTTAGAGGCAAAAGTGTACGATTTTTTCCCCATGTTTACGCATCAAAACTTAGTTAAAATACCATTGCATTTTTCCACCAAATACTATTGCCATCAGATAACATGTTTTTAGCAAACTTAGATTAATCACCCCCTAACCCCTTTTTTGCAAAGACTTATGCGTGATTTATTGGCCTTTTATGACCCTACGCGAATGGAAATACGTATCTGTCCTACTACTACGAATGAATATATAGTGCATGTTCGTTAATACCAGATTAAAAAATCTGACCGATATGGCGCAAACTCTTATACATATATTCACATTTATTAATAGTACAGAATAGTTTATTATTAGCAAAGATGGTTGTAAATAAAATGCATAAGTGTTGTTATGAAATGACTTATAATGTACAAACGGTGCTTTACTATAGTGTTAAAAAAATCTTTTAAATATTAAGCTTAAAGCTGAAAGTTATTGTACTCGGAGTTTGCTTTGCTTGTCTATTTCCCAAGAATAGGTAATAAATCAGAGCAGAGCATCTTCTTTTACACTGCTTCTAAAACATTTAAAAAAAAACATTGTTCTTGTTTTGAATAAAATCTATTCATCTAGTAAATGCCACTACACGTAGAACCTAAGTTTTATTGCACTAAAATATTACATGACATTATCCGTAAGGGCCGCGGTGGCCTGGTGGTAAAGTCTCGGCTTCGGAACCGGAGAGTTTCAGGTTCGAGACTCGATTCCACCGAAGAGCCGTCGTGTGAGGGGGTCTCTTGCACGTTAAATCTGTCAGGCCAAACGTTCTCCCGCTGGTGTGGCGTGGTGTGGAGAGGTGTTGCCTGTTCAGGTGTAGTCCTCGTCATCTGAACCTGGATCAAAATTACGAGGTCCGTCCCAAAATAGTCCTCGTGTTGCTTTGAAACGGGACGTTAATATAACTAAACTAAACTAAACTAAAGACGCTATCCGTAATAATTTTAAAAGATATATAGATTACATATTCGTTACTTAAATATAAATTCTTTAATTAACTTATAAGTTGTTGTAAAATGTATCACCATCAGCGAAAAAGCAAAAATATAGATTACCCGATTTTTACCTATATATATATTGATAAAAAAATGATAAAGCATTGTAAAAGGAATCAAATTTGACAAGAGTTTGTGAAGGAGACGACAAAAGGAACTGATACAAAAACTTGAGTCCCAAATACTTAAATGCCGAGAATCTGCCTCCCCAACTTTAATCAAACCTCCAGTCAATTTGTGCACTCTCCACGCCACTTAATTTACTTACTTAAACGCTCCTCTTTCTTATTTCTAAACACTCTTCAAGAAGAAGAGACGCGGGACAACTCAAGAGGGTCCAACTGTCATTAATACTCTTAACGATAATCGATAAACTCGATGCGCACTTCCCATACGATTAATCTGTCTTCCGATACCCTCAATCATCATCGATAAATCTACATCTCGGTTGTAGAAGTTGTACAAAAGAAGACCAACAAGGAAGACGATCCATCAGCTGGCAACAAAGATTCCTTTGAGTCATTACCGGGTCCGGCCCCTTCGCTAAAAGAAAACTCCCTTTTAATAAATATACAACACGATATAAATAAATAAGGATCGATCAGCACTTAACATCAGCCATTCGATCGACAAGGGCACTCTGTGTGTGCCCCACCCTCTTGCGATTGCCTCTTCTTCTTCCCGGTCCATCCTGAAAAGGTTCGCTTTTTAAGTGGGGTAGCAATTACCGAGGACGAAGAAAGTCGTCCCACATTAAGTGCATTAATGTATTCTTTTTCGGGGACGTTTTTGTTTCGTCGTTTAGCTTTGGTTTGTCTGTCTGGAGAGAGGGAGGAAGACGTGAGCCTGCAGGTAAAAGGGGGGCTGTCGCTAATTGTCTGCGATTAAGTTGGAGGTTGTGGGAAGGGATTTCCCCAAGGATTTTTGATACTCTTTCGGATGATATTTCAGCACCAAAAAAAAAGGAAAAGATTTAAAATCATATTTACACAGTTTTATCTTTTCCTCTCTAAATGAAAATATGAATGATTGGGAGAGGGGGAAGTTGATGGAAAAGGAGCGATCAAAAAAATAATCTATTTGGTTTCGATGAAATTCATTTCATTTAGTGTGTGGGGGAGAGTACGTGCGTTGTTTGAGTGTGTGTGTGTGTTAGAGAGTACGTGTGTTGTTTGAGTGTACGTGTGTGTGAGAGTGCCCGCGTGTATATGTGAGTTCATGTGTTGTGTTTATGTGTGTGTGGGTAGTATAAGGTAACATAATAACGAATTTTAGAATAGGTGGCTTATTAAGACCAAAGGACTGAAAGAGGCCGCAAATGGGTCAATTGAAAATGGTTTTTGATTTAATTGCCGTATAAACAAATTTATAAAAATAAAAATGCCATAAATTTTAAAAGATTGGGTTTAAAATATATGTTTGATTTCATTATGATATCAATATCATTTAATTTAATATGTTTGATCGTCATTATTAAATAAATTATATTAGAAATAAAAACTTTTTACAAAATATTGAAGTATTAATATTTTTCAAAAAATACTTATTATTTTTCCTTATAATCAAAAGATATTTGCATAGAAAGAAAACAGTAAATAGTTATTAAAGTTAATTTTTTAAAAAATTTATTCTTTTAAACTATAATTCTGAAATAAATACATAAATAAAGGCATATATATTTTCCCAAAATTATTTTTAAAATATTGAACAAATATAAAACAAATCATTACAAGTTAATTAAGCTAAAAACGTCTTTAAGTGTGAAATAAAATTCGCCAGTTATTAAAAATGGGACTTCATAATTAACAAATTTTGCCTTTTTTCCCAAAAACAATAGAATTATTTAATTAAATTTTAACATTCTTGAATTTAATTATTCATTCTATCATCGCTATGTTTTTAACCTTTATGTAAATGCATTTCGATTTTAAATAAAGATGACCATAGATTAAACAATAACATTTGATTCTAAAATTAAAAGCATTTGTAAAACAGAATCTAAGGTTTAGAATTAATTTTTAAGTGTTTTATTATGTCGGCGTTTTTACTATTTTCTATACGTAGAAAATAAGATTATCACCAAAAATTTCGAAATTTTTATACTTCCCAGACTTGGAAAAATGTCCGCCTGTCTGATTGTGACAGATATAACTCAAAAACTCGGATGAAATTTGGTATACGACTTTTATACCAAATTCGTAGGTTCAAACTTTCAGCAAAATCTGCTCAGTGACAATCTGCCCGGCTGTTTGAATATAAATTTTACAACAACAGCATAACGAAGAAGACTATATTCTTTTCTTTTTTTTTTGATTGACATAATCCAATGTCATTTGGATGCAATTTGATGAACAGAGTTAACATCTTTATTGCATACACTTGTCAAATTTTGAGTTAAATCCCACAAGGGTTTTACCATCTGTCGTTCTGTGCTTTCAGAAACATGTAAACACGGCGACTCAAAGATGCAAAGAATTAAATATATCAAAGTGGAAGCTTTATAAGCCAGATAACATCCTCAACACTGAGTGACCTTTTTTAGTCGTGTGGTCATGTTATCTGGCTACAAATCCTAAGATCGCGAGTTTGATCCTAGCTATCGCCAGTAGCAGCAAATTTAATGATTTAAATATGTGAAATTTGTCCTGTGATTTTGTGACTACACTTCCATTCTGTTTCAAATTTTAGTATCAATCAGTAGGAGGGAAAGTGTCCAAAAGATATATACAATTTTCTGATACATGTATTAACAGCATCCTAACAACAATTCCTTACAAAAAATTGCAAATGATCTCACTTTATTAGGCTGCTTAGTAGTTATTGCTCGCCATGAGTACACCACTCATAAGAGAGAATGCTTCATGGAGATCACTACCATACGTTTAAAATTTATTTTCCTATTGCCCACGAAAGGGAGACAGTTATATATATTGAGTGAAATTTAAGATGTGCCTAAAGAGCAGTTATTAAGTACATCAATCAAAACTCCGAAAGAAAAAGGAGTCAATCAAAACTTAAAAGAACATTGCATACCTTAGATTTGAAGAAAGAAATCATGGAATCTTAAATAGAGATGAGTTTACTAACTTCTTTGAGCTATATTTTTTAAAATTAGAAATAAATAATTGCCGTATAACGATAGTTCAAAACAAAATAAAATGGTTCAAGATTTATGCAATTCTAATAAGAGTCTGAAACTCAGTTTCCCCGTGAGTTAATAGCACGTTAGTTAAAAGTTTTGCTGCCAATAAAATTTATTAAGAATACAGAATTTCAGCTGGGTACGTTATTGCTACCTAACGAAATACAATTGTATTCTCTTGGCCCTCTAAATGCGAAATTTTTTAAAATCATTATTTGGATGTGACGTTTGTAAATATGTTCAAATATTTCTGAAACGAATTAGGTATGCTATCTGATAATAGTATGATACAATAAAAATCTATAACATTAACAAACGAGAGTGGTCTCCTCAAAACATTCTTACATATTTGTCGTACCAGGGAACATTTTATATGGCCTTGGTGTACAAACGAAATATTAACTTTTGGCAGGAAATTGGCATTTTTATTGAATCTATCTTGTATTGTTTGATGAAAAATCCCTGACTTGTATTAATAGTTTCCCAGAACCGAATTTGCATTTTACACTCATTCTTCTCAACAGATTGTAGCAAAAATTTGACATAAAACTGCATTTTCAGTCAGAAAATTCCATACAAAATGTAATATATTTAAATCATTACATTTGTGAGTTATCGCTTTTACTTATTTTTGAAATTACAGATCAACAGGCAATCAACATATAATTGGATTAGTCTCAAACTTTTATAGTTATCTGCACTATAGATTTTTAATCTGAGCACTTATATTTGAACAGACGGACTTCCTCTAATTAGAATTGTCTCAAAATTTGATAGAAATTTTGCAATTTAGTATAACGAGAATTTCAATCTTCTAACTCAAATATTTTTGAGTTATTCTGATTAAAGACAGATTAATGGACATTTTCTAAATGTGAGTTTTTTTAACTCAAGGGGGTATGGATATTCGTCAAAATATTGAATTCGAATTTTTTGACAAATACTATACCCTCTGTGTACTACGCATATGAGAAAGCAAAAAAATAATCACACTAAACCTCGAAAATCGCTAAATATGGACTGTCTGCCTACCCATGGGAGAGTTAATCTCTTTGGATAGAAATTAGTCATATACAGATATAAATAACTTCAAGTTAGATATTATTAAGAAGATTAAAACTTATCATTTAAATGGCGTTGAAATATCCTTTCGACATCATTCAGGACTTAAGTAGGATTTCAACCAACGTTTAACCCCATCGCCACCAGAAGTTTCTCATCAAGTTCATCTTAACAGAGGAACTAAAAATATCCTTCCCATTCACACCTTATTTGAGTTCCACATCAATTCCGGCATTTCCCTCTGGCACATTCTATCTACCGCCGGTGCCACGTGAAACGGTGACGTGGGAAAACCAATCAAATGGGACGCCGATTTTAATTAAACCGCACCAATCAATTCGAATTCGATGCTGGCAACCGTCACTGGAAATTCCTAGAGCCTGCCTGGGCAATGAAGAAACAAACCGTAATAGCGGGTGCTGCAATAAATAACATTGCAGATGTGAAAATAAAGAACAAAAACACTTAGATTGCTCTCTCGTGCACAACAGGCCAAGGGGGTCTTCCTAATGCACCGAGACGAAAGAGTGGGTGGAGCAGACAGGGGAATGGAGCCTAAATTGGAGGGAGAGGAAACGTATTCATTAATCTAATGGTATCTTCCCGGTATGTATACGGGACTACTGTTCTTTGCTACAGCTCTTTGCTTTGACTGGTAACAACTGTGCTTCTGTTGTTGAAGTCATCGCTGCGTTTGTGGTAAAGAGGGAATCCATGGCTGGAAAAGATTGATCTGAAGGGGGGGGAGGAGGTTGCGTTCGGGGAAGACATTTGGCAAATTGATCCTTATCTGTTGAGATCGTTGTTGAGGGAAAGAGGCGGTGTTGCCTTGAAATTTGAGTCTGGACTTATGGATATATATTTCTTACGACCTTGAGGATTGAAGGGTAGGATGTATAGCTTCATTAAGAATAATCCTTCTGGAATATTTAATGATAGCAGGGGTTTTTCTTTCAGCATCCATTTTCGGGGAGAGGGAGGATACTTAAGATGGAAATGAAGGCAAATTCGGATTGAAATGAAATCCATTATGCTCAATCAAGTGTTTCGCATGCATTGAAGAATATATTTGGTATGTATAGGTTTCTCCTCATGTGGAAAAAAATCTTCTGATAGCAAAAAATAAATATTCAATGATGTTGCAGACTAAGCAGACATGGTCTCCCGTTGCCTAATAAAGAAATTGAAATTAAGAATTTTTTTTATTAAAATTTGAAATTATTTCAATTTACTTGGCAAACATCAAGTATACCTGGCTTTTAATTCAATCCTGTGATAAGTTAATAACGATTGAAAGATAAAGCCTTTTTCAAGTAATGTTATATCAAGATAAATTTAAGCGAGCTCATTCCTTTTAGGCAGTTATCGTATTGATATGAGTTGGTGGATTTCGGAAATTTTCAGAAATACACTATCATGAGATATCTGATAAATAATATCGAATACAATAGATATTTTCCGCTCTCCTTTTTAAATGGTCATCTTAACCCTTTAATTGTGTGGTTGCTCAAAAGCGACATGTTTTTATAATTTGTTTGGTATAGTTATATTGCAATCCTACTTGTTAAAGAAATACTAGGAGTGTTCTTTAGGACAATGTTCGTAATTTTGAATCGCCGTCAGATGACAAGTATGACACCTGAACTGATACCCTTCTGTAAGCTTCCACATCATATCTTTGGAAAAGTATTTGGCTCCAGCAGATATAGCATACACTACAGCTATTTGCTGGGCGTTTCATCGTTGAAACTTTGAACACTTCGATGCGGAGACTAATACGAAATCAAGAGGCCACCGTGGCCTGGGGAAGATTCCAAATGATGTACAGCGATATAGTATGTTCTCGTTCGCAGGATTCTGGATAATAATTATTAATTCAGTAAAATAAATTTCTAAGAACTAAATAATTAAAATTAATTATTAGAGATATTTTAAGAATTAATTTAATTTAATTTAATTAATTAAAATAAATTTCTAAGAACACATTAATAAACTATACACATCATAATAAGTTTATAATTTATTAATGTGTTCTGGGGAAAAATTTGGATAAATTAACTTCTGTAGATAAATGGATATGTAAAATTTATTATGATATGCATAATTTATTATGATTATAATATCATAACTATACATATCATAATCATAATTTAAACAAATAATTAATTAAAAAATTAAAACAAATATTACAAGATTGTCTTATTACTAATTTAAATAATATTCATGGTGATATTTTTCATCGAATAAAAAACAATTAAAAAATTTAAACAAATAATTAATTAAAATAAATTTCTAAGAACACATTAATAAATTATACACATCATAATAAGTGTATAATTTATTAATGTGTTCTGGGGAAAAATTTGGATAGTAAAGTTCGAAATTCAAATTGTTTTCGTGTGTGGCAACACTAGGATTTAAAAGAATAACGAGAAGCAGCTGGGGCAACTCAACTCAAATGAAAAGGAGGGAAAAAGAGAAAGGGGGAGAGAAGGAGGACATGTTGGTTAGATGGGACAAAAAAGATGTCTGGGGTAGAACGGCAGCTGAAAATGTGAAATGCAGTATTGAAAAGTTGCGATTGTATATAGTTTTATTTTGTTTATTAATTTGTGTTAAATGTGTCGTGCTGCTGTAGCAGATTCAATAAAGTAGCAGCTGTAAAATCTTGGCTGATGATTTGGAGTTTTCTCACCGATGACTCATACGTTTTACGTTATTATAAAACCCTCATGTTTGGACAAGTTTTACTTGGATAAATTAAATTCTGTAGATAAATGGATATGTAAGATTTATTATGATATGCATAATTTATAACGATTATAATATCATAACTATACATATCACAATCATAATAAATTATACATATCATAATAAATTATTCATGCCCAAAAAGACTTTTACGACAACTTTTCTCCATTTAAACCGTTTCGGCACATTTATGTATCAGAACGTTCTGTATTTGCGTGAATTTGTTTTTTTATTTATTATTTTATTGTAATTCTAATTAACTGGTTATCTCAATATCGCGTAGTATATTGAATTATAAGAAATAAATTAATTGTTACGCAAAAGCTATTGCATTTAAGTATTCAAATGCAAGTAGTGCTTCAAATACGAAAGTCGTTTTATATAGATGGGTAGTCAAAGAGTTAATGGGTTATACAGCAGAGTTCATTTGATTTGTTTTCAAAGACGAATGACTGAATGTTCATCTTTAATATACTATTATCAGAAGGAAAAAAAAACTAAATCAATTATATACCGGTATACAAAATTAAAGTTTTTTACATATTTTTTCAACTACTAAAATAGCTGATACTAAAAAATTAAGTGTTATTATTTATAATTTAAGAGCTGATTAAATTAAAAAATTATAGGGGAGCATTTATAAAGATAATCGGATAAAAGAAGATAATACTACACTTTCTTCAGTGATAAAAATGTTTTCAAGCGTCCTGTGTCTATAAAAGAAAAAAAATCTGATCGACCAGAGAAATAGATAATACTATATAGTTATTCTGGTGCCGAAGAAAATTTGTGACAAAATTAGGTAAATATTACGTTTATTAAGAAATTTCTCAGGTTAATTTCACTTTGGATTGATTTTCAAAAGAGAAATGGACTTATTGTGATTTTCGTATTAATGCAAATATATTGCATTATTTAATATATTTTATTTCACTGCTATTTTAATGATTTTATTTTCCTCCTTTTATTAATTTTCATATATGATATTCACGAAACTCAATTTCATTTTTAAATATCTATCTTAGTTTATCTATCTTCTTGTCTTTTTTAAATATCTATCTATCTTTCCTCTGTCTTTGTCTTTCAGATTCATCATTTCGTGCCACTAGAATTTAACAGTCAATAACGAAAATTCTGATAAAAAAAATCACTTATTATATTGCTATACAAATCAGAATAACCAGCAATTGCCGTGGCTCAATCAGCAGAGCATCTCATTGGTTGGTTCAAGTTACGAATCCAGTCACGATGTAAACTCATGTCCATAAATTAAGAATAATTCAGAGTCACGTGGAAATCGGACTCTAGAATATATACATCACCCGTAAAATGACCGCACACATCTTCAAAAGTCATATGCAATTGTAGGAAGTCATCATATGACATCGATAGTTCTCACAATGACAAGAGTGTAAAAGAGTGATGTATAAGGAGTACAGGTAAAGAAGAAAAGTAGTTCTGAACCTCTTTATAACCACATAGTTAGGACATAAAGTACGCATTTGGATTATTTTTTACGTGGTAGAATTATTGGCATTCTGGAATGTGGGTATACCCAGCTGGAAATATCCGAGGAACTTGGAATCGCCCAGAGTGTCATCTCCAGGCGTTTACAACGACTCCAAGATAATGGTAATATTAGTAGACATTAGAGCACAGGTTAGACGTTATCCCCAAGTTACAACGCCGAACTGGGATCGGTATTTGGCAGTTACAACCAAAAGAAACAGGTGGAGCATAGAACCAGACTTGTCTCGTCAGCTCTCTTCAGCTACTGGTATGACAGTTTCAAGGTAGTCCGTCTACAAATGCTTAGGGCAGATTGGTCTATATGCTCGTAGACCTATCAGACGGGTTCCACTTACTGCAACTCACTGTCTCTTACTGTTAGCCCGGAGTAGAGAGCATGCATTGTGGACACCTCAACAGTGAGCTCACACAAGCTCACTGTTGCGGTGTCCATAATGCATGTTTTCTGAAGAGTCAAACTTGCAATCTGATTCTCGCCGTACTTTCATATGGAGAGTGCCAGGTACCTGTTACCAACAACCAACCCCCCCGGGGGGTACCTCGTAATGAGGATGAGATGATTCCAGTATAATGACTGGATCTCACCAACCGGGTGGGTACATTATTAGGGGGGGGCACTGGCCCTCCCATCGATGACTAGACGTATTCCCTTCGGGGAGGGTTGTACCTTGGCCGGTGATGGCCATTAGGACTCAACCACAGTTCCCGCCAGGGTTACTGTAACGGTGTTCCGGTCATTCACTCTTGCGAGGTTTTATTCGCGTGCCTTAGGGTGGGTCGGAGGTCAGTTGTATGACTTACCCGTTACCACCAAGAGAACATCATTGAACGACACAGTTAGTGTTGAGCAGGATTGCTAGTTTGGGGAGGAACTATTCTGGGTTCCAGAACTGACCTGCATATTCAAATTGGAATCATGACAGGTCAAATCTATTGGGACGTCATTCTGGAACAACATGTACGTTTGTTTGAGGGTGCCATGAGTGCAGAATTCGGGTTTATGGATGACAAAGTCCGTCCTCACCAAACAAACATCGTAAATTGAGTATCAGTTTACGATTACCGAGTAACTGAATCTCAGTTTTACTCATCATTGTGAAGATGATCAGATCGATAATTTGATACTCAGCATGCCTAAGCGTTGTACGGCCTGTATTGCATAATCTGGAAGCCATACTATATATTAACCATCATACCAACAATATGATATTAGTTTCTGTATTTTTCTTTTTTTTTGTAATTTGCTTTAGGGAGCAAAAAATCCCAATTTTTATTAATGATAGCAAACATATAGCATCTTTTTTTTGCTTTTTACCTTTTGTTTAATAAATAGGTTTTACAAATAATTCTCATCTGTTTTGCTTTTAACTCTTTCTTTTCCAGAACTTGCATTATCCTTCATTTATAGACGTGAGTGTATTATCCAAAGACTAGAATTCTTTTTTTATGCTATCTTTTGTTTATCGAAGACCTGGAAAGCACTAGGTTTTCCTTGAAGGGTCAAACTGGATTTTTCTAGAATTTTCTTTGTATGTATAAAAGCTGAAACCCATGAGCTACAGGCATGTTCTCAGTCTCGTACTGTTGTGAGTTGCTTAGTTCTAATATATATAATTAACTGATGGCTTAGTTCTTTACATTTTTGGAACAATATAAATTTGGGGTGCCGCAGTGTGGTTGCCGGTTTTATTGTCTCAACATATTGGTTAAGTTTGTAGCAACACAAACTTTTTCTATTTGAATGCTCGCACTAGCATTTTTACGACATTCTGGAATGCCAGACTCTTTTTTTATAATGGCGGATTTTTAAGGTCTTATTAATAAACCGTTGTTATTTAAACTTTTGGCTTTTTCCTTAATTAAACTAATTGTAGAGACTTTGCCTTAATTCTCACTCTAGAATAAAAGAAAGAAAATTTAAGCAAAATCCGTGACAAATGATTGTATGAAATTATATCCTCTCCTTTTGGGATTGTATTGGCGATTCAGGAAAATCAATTTAAAGAATTTTAAAGGCCAACGCAATCTTCCCATTTGGGGTTACATTGTCAATTTAAAAAAATTTGAAGTAACTGAAAAAAAAATAATTTTAGCAGTGTATTAATAACTTATTTCATTGCAGCTTTCACTTTCACTAACGATAATGGTAAGAATTCACATTTGGCACTACTCATGGCGAATGATACAAATATGGCAACCCTTCTGTCAATACATTTAAATGTCTCGAAAAGCTAATCTTGCTCAAGCCGTGACTCACGACCATTTGCCATGTGGTCCCCACTTTTATGAGATTTTAAGCTCTCTCATAAAGCGAAATAATCAACCCTCAATGCAGGCCTTGACAACAGCCACCACGTGCTGGGCGCTTTCCACTCCAGATAAAAGAAAAAGAATTGGAAAAAGAAAGAAAAAAACCTGGAGAGACATAAAAGCGTTAAGCAAATACGGGCCTAATTAGTCAGTGAACGCGAAATGAAAAGAAAGCGCAGTGGTATAACGCATTGCACTTGATCATACATGTCGACGCGTCATACCGTCGAATTAAACACGATTAAACGCTCTTAGGAACGAGCGATAGGAATTGTTTTTATAAGTAAAAAGTGCCCACGATAATTACGGCGCCTGATTCTTTAAGTAAAAGCTTCCATTATTTCTTTCTGCTGGCACGATAAAAGTGAAATATGTTGACATGCGCAATGCGATAGCACGCTTTGTAAAATTAACAAGACCACACACATTTTGTTTGGTGTAATGGAAAAGAGTTTGGAGAATATGTGGGTTGATTATTATGATTTTCTCTGTCATTCCATGATGTAATAGCTGGCAAAAAATGAATGAAAGAATTATTATTTTTAAAGAATTTTGAAAGCGATTCAGTTTGTTTGCAATTAGCTAGCGATTCCATTTCTTTGCTATTCTCTATATCTTCAGACATGAAAATTTATTCATGGAGGCGAATTAAATTGTTATATCAAAAACAAAATGAACATATATCTATATATAATTCTAGGTACTCTTGTCTGCGTCTGTTTTTTAAATAACTCGGTTAATTTATTTAGATGTTAAGAACATATGTACTAAATTTCATTTGAATCTGTTAGATCTTTAAGAAATTTCGCACAAACATTATTCAAGGCAATAAAAAGGTCGCTATCAATTTTTCGAAGTTCAAAATTAATCAAAATGTGAAGTAATTAAAGATTAAATAAGTTTTTGTTGTCTTCTAGCGATAGCTACCAAGAATATCAGCTCTCAAAAATAGATTTTATCACTATTTAAAACTTCAAAAAAAAAACTTTTTAATGAGGCTAATTTTATTTTCGTATCATTTTTTTAAAATAAATTTTTAAAATTTGATTTGAAACACAATCTGTTCAGGGTTTTTATTGTTATGATGAAATATGAACTAATGTCCTTTTTCTTTCAAACTGTTGCTTTTGTGAATATATATTAATCTTTAGCACCTTCAATACCCAAAACTCCGGATGAACAGTTTTGCCTCCAAAGCCGATTTGTTAGTTAATATAGAGTTTTATATAGACTATTGTAACAAATATAATATACTCACTGAAAAAGAAATTCAATGCTATTTTTTGTATATTGAAATTTTTAATTTATAAAATATCAAATATTCAGTCAATTGTTACAATATTTTTAGAAAACTTTTTCGCTTATTTGTAGTATGTGTGAGCAAAATATAATAAACATTTATTCAATAGCTTTTATTTATACAACATGCAAACTATTTATAAATTTTATGTCCATAAGCGCTTTATATTATGAATTTAATAAATCAAAAAGATCAGTAAAATATATATTGCAAATCTCAATTCAAAAGTGTTATGCTTTTGTATTCCATTATAAGTAAATATGTGTATAATTATACACAGTAATAGTAAAACAGCTAAATAAGTTAACAGGTGTAATTTATTGCTTACTACTAGTTTTTATTTATATACTAGCCGCCTTTGGAGACCAGCTGGTTCGCCATGAGTAATGGGTTCTAAAATTTTCAATTAAATTACATATTCATTAGCCTTGAAGTAAATCCGGACATTGATTGGCCTGAAATTAATATTTTCTTTAAAATGATGGACTGAAAGTTCTAAAAGAACGCGTTTTCCTAATAATATTCTTTAATTTTATAAATCAGTCCGTTTTAATGATTGATTTAGAAGACTGATACATGTAGCAACTTTTATTTAAAATATTAATAAAAATATTTTGTAAAATAGGGCTCACAGAGCAAAGTATGAAGAAATCTAAAACTCATTATTCATAAATGCATTGTTTGTCTCAAACTACTTAAAATGTAATTATTTACTTCATATAGATCAAATTAATAGTATTAAACAATATATGCCTATTAATAATATTTTACAAATTGGCCATTGGACCGGAATTTGAATGCATATCCTGTATAAATAAACGTAATTTATTGAATTAATGATTGAAATATTGCAAACGATCATAGAATACTTTATTTTGCATTTATTTTTTTAGAAAATATATTTTATATTTATTTTATTTTATCCAGTCACGTGTTAAAACTTGCATTTCTTTAGATTTATTTTGCGATGATAGTTTTTTTTTATTCGAACTTCCGACATTCTTTTATTTTATCCAGTCACGTGCTAAAAACTTGGTTAAAATATTTCTTTAAAAATTCGTTAAAAATAGAGATTTACGTTATAAATTAAAAAAATTGATACCTTTAGAAAGCTAATTTTTTTATCTTTACATTGATATAAAAATCATGTTTGTGCTATTATATTTTCGGAAGTTATAGCGGGAAAACGTCGAAATTTCGCTTAAATTTTAATTAATTCAAATTCTAATTAAAAATTCGAAAAAAGGACTCCGAAGTGCACATTCCCGACCTCCAAGGTATACATGTACCAAATTTGGTAGCTGTAGGTCCAACGGTCTGGCCTGTAGAGCGCCAACACACACACACATTGAGCTTTATTACAAGTATAGATAATAATTTTACGTGAGAAGTAAAATAAATAATTTATTTTTAATATTGTTCCATCAGATGTAATTGACTTTCTTAGACAATCATAAAAAGGCGAAAAGCATTGAAGATTGTAACTTAGAATTTTCTGAAATTGTTATGCTATTCAACAATAACAAACATATCATTATTTTAAAAGAAAGAAAGAAATAATAACACTGAAGTTAATAGCATATGTTTTCAATAATAAAAAAATAAAACGACTTGAATTGTAAATACAGAAAATGTTTTACTTAATATTTTCCATAAATAGCTGGGACTGCAGTCATTCTGTAAGACAATAAGAGAATGAAAGAGTTGAAAGGAGTTGTTTTTCGTTGAGTAACTATTTTTCAAACTTAATTGAGAAATTCCAGCAAATAAATCAAGTTATTGTATAATAAAGACTTCATATTAGATTGTTAAATCGAAATTTAGATGTATACTTCAAAATAAAACAATAGAAAAGTCAAAAGGGGGAATCTAATTACTTTTGCTTTTTATGCATTCGTGTCGATATTTTTTTTCAATTTTTAATGATGTTTTGATTCTTTTGGCATTGGCTAAAACCGTATTGCATAATGTGTCTTTATTAAGAATGCAAGTTTGCATGTGATTATATATTAAATTTTTAAATTTTATTTCCTTGATGCTTATTTTCAGGGTGCTTTTTAAATATGTATAATATAATCGACATTTTTAGAAAAATTCTAATTTTTAAAATTGTTGTATGAAACATTTTTATGATTTTTAGTACTGCATTGAGGTTTTCTAATTATGCTTCAAATTTTAGATAAAATTCCTTATATAGAATTTGGTTATCAATTAGTGCTTTTCTTTGAATTTCATGAAAATAAGGGGAGAACGAATTCTATCCTGTTCTATATAGAGGGAGGCCGCAGTGGCTTGGTGGTAAGGTCTCGGCTTCGGAACCGGAGGGTTTCAGGTTCCAGATTCGATTCAACCGAAGATTCGTCGTGTGAGGGGGTCTCTTGCACGTTAAATTTATCAGGCCAAACGTCCTCCCCCTGGTGTGGAGAGGGGGGTGCCACTTCAGGTGTCGTCCTCGTCATCTGACCGAGGTTCAAAATTACGAGGTCCGTCCCAAAATTGCCCTCGTGTTGCTTTAAACAGGACATTAATATCTAAACTAAACTAAACATCTATATAGAGGGAAACCTTTGCTAATTGTAATAAGGAGTGGAATTTTATTTTCGAATTCCAAATGAAATGTTCTCTTCTGCTTGACATCTCTCATTCGTGAGGCAACTTCCAATATTTTTAATCTTTGCAATTAGTAGCAAAAGCAATTAATGTTTTAAAGTTAATTACATTAACGTTACAAAAATATTAATTATGCAGGCAACTGGAAATTTCTTTTCAAATTTTATTATTTTTATTTGCTTCGCAGCCCTTAGAGTTATATATTTTAAGATATGTACTATGAGAAGACCCAGATTCCAAATAACTGATGTCGTATTTGAAAGTTCTGTAGAAAATTCTGAAAGCTCAGCTGTAACTTAAGTATAAGTAGGTTCTTTAATAAGAAGCACATAACAAGACTTAGTTTCTTTGAATGTATAAAATACACTAGAAAGATATTAAATTCTAATGTTAAGATGTGTGCAACTTTGAAGAAATTAAGATGACAAAAATTTAAAAACCAAAATAGTTAATCGCATTAAAATTATCAAATGGAACAGAAACGTAAATTAAAGAAGGCATATTTATAAAAATGGTTTTTGTCATTTGTGCAAGAGTACCTTAATTCCTATTCTTTTCCCACCAATAAAGAACATTAATTAAACCTTAATTTCATTCAAATGCATCTGAAATAATTGCAGATTCAGAGAATAAATTTATACGATATTAAGTCAAAATATTTATAACTTCTTGAGACATCAGATCCTATTTGTTCTGGACAATCATTAGTATCCTAATTTACACATTACAATCATTTACAAACACTGAATTTCTTCAAAAAATAAGGAGTGATTATTTTGTCTACCAGCTTCACACATGATAGAAGATGCAAATATAAAAATGATTTATGTTTTTGCTATTTCAAAAAAAATCAACTGCAGTATCATAGCATGAATAAGGAAAGGCTCTAAAAAATAATAATCATATATGACATTTCTCCTGTAATGAAATGACAAATGTTAAAATGCAAAAAATGTTTATGGTGGAGCTTCCTCACGAATGGAATATAAAAATCAAATTAGGACATTTTAGGAGATGAAGATTTATTGCTATTGGCCAAGGCTGATTGTCTACAACCATTTGAGGGATGAAACATTACAAAATATGTGAGATGTAACAACTGAATGGACAAGTATTAGTTCCATTCATGTTAGAAAGAAGTTCCCCGACATCACTAGTAAGTTGTTGAGTTTTATTATTTCAATCGAAACAGAAAAGAGGGGTTCATGCCATCCCACATAAAATAAGGCATTTTCCAGGAACTGAGGATAGAAAATTTGAAAGAGAAAACCTATAAGGAGTTTCATCTTAACAAATTCACCAGTAAAAAAAAAAGCTTTGAAAAAGTTGCAAAACAATAAATTATGGAGAAAAGTCTACTAGATATTATCGGTAAAACAGTTTCGATTCAGACAAATAAACGAAGAAAAAAAGATAGGAACATCTTTGGATTCAATTCAGATATATTAATGGCCCATTTTAAGACAACACGAAGGCTATTTTGGGACTATGACGAAGATGACACATGAGCTGATATCCCCTCTCCAAACTTCGAATTCGAGATTTTCCCAAATTTCTACTTTTTATATTCCCCTGTGTCCGAAAAACCACGTTTCTTAAAATCTGCAGATAACCCAAAACGCTTTGGATTAGATGGGGGAAACTTTGTATGTTTTTTATGCCACATTTTGCAGATATCAAATTTTTCATTTTTCATTTTTTTTTCTTTTGCATCTATCAAATTTTTTTCCGAAATTCATCCAGAGGAAATTTTTATATCCACTCTCCTTATAAACGATACGATAACAACAAAAATGTTAAGAATTTAATAAAATTCAATGCATATATTTAACATCTAAGTTTAGATATACAACTAATTGGGAAAATTATAAAAGGATTGCTGTCTGTCTGTCTTTGGCTACGCATGCATACAAACGCAATAATTTAATAGTAAAATGACTGTCGTGTCTACCTGTCTTTTATTTAATGTTGGTTTTGTTAACTGTAACATAATGACTGATTTGTTTTTGAAAATGCTGTTATTTAAATGCGAGTTTTTAGTGTGTGTTCTGAAGAATAAACGTAATGGATGCAAGTAAACGCCTGCTTATTTCATCGTGAACTTTCAGCTAACTTTTAAAGGTCTTTCGGGGTTTTTTAGGGCTATTCTCAATGAGCACAGTTCATAGATGCGCTGGTAGCGCAATTGAGTATTACTTTGTGATAATACAACAATGACTTCAGTAAATGAAATTAAATGTATGATGTGGTAATAGTTGCAGTTCTATTTCAGATTTTAATTTCAGTAGGCAGGAAAAAGACATCTAAAACACATATTCGATTTTCTGGTATTTTCCATCGATTAAATGACAAAGATCACGCGTTGATTTAAGCTAGAGAAATATTTCTTAACTATATTCTAGATAACCAGAATATTAATACAAAAGTACAGGCTACCTTTACGATATGTATTTAAAAATACAAAACTCCTTGGTGTAGGACTCTGAAAACAAGACTGAGCACTCGTGGTATTGTAAATCTTGATCTGGTTCAAGATCTACAATTTTATATAGGGGAGAGGGATAGAACTTTTAATACAGAATATGAGATAGGGGAAAAGTTTTGGGAATCAGTGTGTGTGTGTGTGTGTGTGTGTGTGTGTGTGTGTGTGTGTGTGTGGATTAAAATTAACACCCGGCTTTTAGATCAACATAATCTATGTAACCTGGTATAATACTACGTGAAAATGGTTTTACGACATGCATTATGAAACATACTATCCACGAATTCATTATGAAAAAGTAATAAGTACTTGCTAGTGAATGATTTAGTGTTTTTAATTTCAATTCTACGAAAAAAATTTATAGCTTGTAACAAAATATTAACATAAAATTCTGTTTATAGACAGATTTTTTATAAGAAATATGATACCTGAATAAATCTAAGAATGTGAAAGTTAGCCTCAGTTTAATAAAAATAAATAAATAAAAATCTGAAGAAACCTGGAATGGAAAATATAGACAGAGCCAAATATACGAATGTTTAACAGAAATATAATATTAAAAATAATATTTATACATTCTTTTAAATTAATTTCTTACGTGGTATCGTTTGTATGTTTTAATTCTAAAAATTATTTTATATAGTTATTTTTAGTAAGAAAATTATGAACCTTTGTGATATGTATTTCTGTAAAAAAAAAAATTGTATGTATCGAAATTTTCGATTTTTTTTTTTAAATTTTCTATAGATACTTGGAGGTTGAATAGCATGATAAATATTTCACTTCATTTCATTTATTTTGTTTCAAATATATATTAACAATGCTAAAATCTTGAATCATTCGTTAAAAATTATTAATATCTTGCTTTAAATAATTAGATTTAGATAACTTATAAAGGTAATTGACGATTTTACATAATAAATTACTAACTATTGAGAATCCAAAATCCCTCCAAATCCATAAATGGCTCTTAGTTCTTGACTGAATAATCACTTCCAAGTGATCAGCAATCCCTCCCCTTCCTTTCAAGTTTTTTTTAATTATTTCAATTTATTTAAGTATTTGATTTTAATTTCAGTTCCTTTCTTTTTACTTTAACTTTTAACTGTGTATCCTACAAGTCTTAAACATTTCTTTGGATAAAAGTAAGTCATAAACCATCGGGAACTAATCTATTGTGGACGCCTCTTTTACGTAAATTCAGCATACACTTTAGAAAACCTTTTTCAGAATTTGATTTTATCAAAATCAGTTACTGTGCTGCCATCTGTTTATGACTTTCAAAACTATTTCAGAGCAAGTCGTATGTATCAAAAGCGATTCCCACCCACCCATACACAGAAAAAAATTATTTCCGAATTATTTTCCAAAATTATTACGTTACCTATAAACTATTTTCATGAAAATGGAATTACATCTACAATAAAAATAAGTTTGATTCAAATATTTGAAAGTAAGATTATATAAAATTGCAGAAGCTAATCATAGTTAATCATGATTGAGAAAATCAAAGAATTTTGATTTTCGATCAGAGAAATAATCGATAGCCTTTTATTTGTACATATTTATTCATTTAATTTATATGTATTGAAAATTTTACACACCGTTTCAAAATATAACAAAATGTCTTTTTAATAATCGTGCAAAATTATTTCTGGATTTTGGGCCATATTTTAGATACTTTTTTAGCTTAATTACAAATGATAGATCACATAGATGCTCTGAAGTTCAAATCATTTTCATTGTTTGATCAAATATTTAATCACGTGATTTTTTATCATAATTGAAAGTGAGGAAAATGCCTTCTATTTAATAGTAACAATGCCGCTTTTGAAGACACTTTTTAAATAATATAAATTTTACTCCGAGCAATTTTTTCATCAATTTTTTAGATTTAATTTCATATATAGTTTATAACAATATTATGGATTAATTTCAACTATTTTCATTGTTTAGGCTAATCATTCAATGGCCTGCTTTTGCCTATGTTAAAATTAAAATAGAAAATTACGTTAATTGGGCATCGATACTGAAACCAGCTTTTTAGCTCCAACTTTATCTCGTAGTATACGCACTTTTTAAAATTTGCATGATTAGTAATTCGTAGAAGGCTGATTCCATTAAATCCGAGTTCTTCATTCTTATTAGATAATAAAGCGAAATTTTAAATAAATGATTTCTTATGAATAGTTTAATAGCTGGGAAAGTCAATATTCAAGACGAAAGAACTAGTCGAAAAAGGCGTTATGTATATAAGATGAAATAAGGTTGTATAAAAAAATAGAGCATGAGATGAAACTAACCAGAGGGTTGGGAGAGCTGTTCCTACTTCCAATTCGCGATGGAAACGAGATTATTAATTGCATAATTCCTGTACCAGTTTACAAGAAATTTCTTAGAGAATCACTTACATTTCTGTAGAGAAGAGCTGTTCCTACTTCCAATTCACGATGGAAATGCAATTTTCACGACATAATTCCTGTATCAGTTTACAGGACAATTCTTAGAGAATTATTTTAATTTCTGTAGAGAAAAGACTAAACCACCACAATTGATAATTCTCTGCTCTCGCAGTAAACAAACAAGCTTTAATAATTTGTGGCCACATGCACGAAGGAACATAGTGGGCGCCGCTCGTCTTGGTGAACAGCCTCACTTATCATTTACGAATGAATCATTTCGGTTTCTTTCGTCAGTTTTCTTGTTCTTGTCTTGTTACTTTTTAATTTAATTTATTTATTTATATGTTTTTGCTATTAAATTTTTTTCTTAATTTATGAATCGCTAGTTCTTAATCGTGGTTTCTTTCCTTCATAGAGTAAGAGTAGCAACAAAATGCCAGTGCGATCACAAATAGGCATAGTCTAACATGTAGACTTTCGCGCATTCTTTTAAATAAAGGTTTTATCTCCATTCCGTTGCATAAAATTATAGCTTTTGGGTAAGGCCACAAATACGTCGCGTGACATTGGTTAATAAAAGTTCGTAATATCAATCTGTAGCCTGAATCTATCTTTTTTAATATAGCCATGGTGCGATCTGTAGTGATTAATCTCTTAATATACAAGTATTCGAAAAAATAATATGTATTTTATACGCCTTTTTTCCGGTCAATTGAAACTAAAATGGGACATGCAATTGTAATTAAAATCCCAAGATAGCATACGAAATTTCTAAGTTACTACGTTTACATGCAAGTAAAGGTATAGATTGACTGATGGTCAGCACTTTGAGAGATTGGGCTCAAAATTTGATAGAGAATATATTGAATTTTAAGCCTATCTTCCACTTTTTATTTATCTGTATCTTTCTTTGTTGTAATCGAGCTCCTTGTATTCGCATATATAAATATGTAGATTTCCCCAGAATATATCTAATTCAAAATTTATAGAAATTTATAAAATTTATGGACAGATCGTATTCCAAATTTCATCGATCTAGCTCAAAGCGCTTTTGAGTTTTTATGTTGTGATAAGCTGAACAATGATGGAAGTATAATCCATAGTTTCAGAGAATTGCCATTCCAACTTTACCACTATTTTCTGAAAAACGTCTATTCTAACAGCATTTAACTAAGCAAAATTTTCCAATTAAGAATTTTTTTTCCAAAAAGACGAATTTTCAGAAAATTAATGCAAATATCGATTTGAAATTTTTATTATTTCTTTTCGTTTATTTAACGCCAACTTAACTGAAAACTTTCAAGCAAATTTATAAAAGAAAACTTTTTTTTCCAAGTTAACTCTTATAAATTCGTTTCTAATCTAATTATAACACTATTCGATAGTTGATTTTATAGGTCTTTTTAATAACACCAATTTTTTTATTTAAATATTTCATCTTAGAATAAGAGCTGTTTTTCATTCGAAAATCCTGTATTGTAGCTTCTTTTCCCACTCCTTCCAACCTTTATTCTCCCCATAGATGGAGTGGATGTCAGGTTGACTCTCCCTCCTTATAGCACATACTCACTTCACAAACAAGCATCTTATTTTTGGCAAAAAGGAACCAATTTTACCAACGTGTCAAGTGGCTTTAGTGCAAAACACATTTTAATTGCATGTCCTACTTTTGATTTCCTCATCTCCACTATTTTTACGTCTTCCTTAATTTTGAAGGATTTTGTGGGTGAAATATACTAGTTTAAATGTTTTTAATTTTTTGAGGGTCATTTTTAATTGCATTGATCTCTTTCCTAAATTATTTGCCGTTTTGTTACATCACTTACAAAATTTTAATCATTTTTATCGCATTTTACTTATTTTTCAAAATAATGATTTGTTACTTGTTTTCAACATTTCGAAACTTTATGCATTCATTGTTACTTCAGCCTGTTTTATATAATTTTTATCATGGTGTTTGCTCTATTATCGTTTTTTAATAATAAATTATTAATTATTACTAATAAATATCATTTATTTAGTAAGATTTATAGTAAATTTGCTGGTACCCGGCACGTTCTGCCGCCGAAAAAAATAATATTAAGTGCAATCAATCAATAATTTGGCAATGTTTTATCGAAATCGGATGGGCGGTACGACAGTATATAAAATACGAACAAACAGATATTCATTTTTATATATTAGATTTGTGTATTCTTTTAGAATTGTAAAACTTGATGCTCTTTCAGAATGGTAATGAAAGAAACTATTTATTGTATCTCATGTTCATTTAATATTCATTCAGAATTATGAAATTTAGTTTTAGAAAATGTGATTAAAATATTTTCTTTGAAACTTGATTAAACATAAAAAACATATTCATGCCATAAAATCATTTATATAATTGAAGCAGTAATTTTTGAAAATTGAGATGATGCAAAATTATTTGCACTTCAATATTTTTGGTAGTTACTGCGAAAAAAATTTAATTAAAACTTAAAACTCCCAGGGTTGTTCAACCTAAAACTTTCTCGCATAATCTATACTTATAATAAAGCTCAATGTATGTGTGTGTGTGTGTGCGTGCGTGTGTGTGTATGTGTGTTGGCGCTCTACAGGCCAGACCGTTGGACCTACAGCTACCAAATTTGGTATATGTATACCTTGGAGGTCGGGAATGTGCACCTCGGAGCCCTTTTTTTGAATTTTTAATTAGAATTTGAATTAATTAAAATTTAAGCGAAATGTCGACGTTTTTCCGCTATAACTTCCGAAAATATTATCGCACAAACATGATTTTTACATCAATTTAAAGATTAAAAAATTAGCTTTCTAATGGCACCAATATTATAATATATAACTTAAGGCTTCTATTTTTAACGAATTTTTAAAGAAATATTTTGACCATGTTTTTTTTTGAACACGTGACTGGATAAAATAAAAGAAAACAATGCCGGAAGTTCAAATAATAATAAAAAAAACTATAATCGTAAATCAAGTCTAAAGAAATGATACTTTTTACACGTGACTGGATAAAATAACATAAATATAAAAAGTGATACTTTCTAAAAAAATAAATGCAAGGCAAAGGATTCTATAATCGTTTGCAATATCTAAATGATTAATTCAATAAATCTTTATTTACGGTAAACCTGATTGAATTTATACTGGATATGCATTGAAATCCCGACCTAATGGCATATTTCTATAATCGTTTGCAATATCTGTATCATTAATTTAATAAATTTTTTTCGCTTTCTTTCAAAAAACATATTTAATATTTTGGCAACATCAACGAAAAATACATTTTTAATATTTTGGAAGCATAACCGATAATTAAAACTGACTGATTTATAAAATTAAAGAATATTATCAAGAAAACGGGTTCTTTTAGAACTTTCCGTCCATCAGGATTAATTTCAGGCCAATAAATATTAATTTCAGGCCAATAAATGCCCGGAATTACTTCAAGGCTAATGAATATGTGATTTAATTGAAAATTTTAGAACGCATTACTCATGGCGAACTAGCTGGTCGCCAAAGGCGGCTAATCTGTAATAAGGCTGTTATCTCAGAGAATGACTTACATAACATTTGCGTACTATAGCTACACAATATTAACTCTCTAACATGGATTTAGCATTCCTACAGAATCTATTGTCTCCAGAATGAGTTATTTGAAGATTAATCTTCGGTAAATAGATGCGGTTGAGATTCGAAATTTTTTAAAAAAATTTTAGATAGTTGTACTATCCTTGCAACCATCCCATAGATGTAAACAATAAGCTGATCAAGTTTCATCACAATCAGAGGAACGGTTTAGGAAGGCATAAGAGACATACAGACAAACATTCATTTTTATTTATATAGATAAACATGATTAACAATTAATAAAGTTTCTTTTGTATTTCGCTTGGTGCATTATGGACAAAAATGGCTCTTGTGCCATAAAATTCCAAAAACACTAACCAACCGTCCATCCATTCATCCCTTATTCGGTATTTATTTCCAAATGCAAACATAGAGGCCTCGCAACTTATAACCTAGCTTATAGCTGGGGTAGCTAACTTATAGCTACTCCAACAACTTATAAACCAATAATATTACCTTGATGTAATTTTTCCCTTTCAATGTAGACTATGCGTAGAAAACAAGCCTTTACAGAAAAATTGTTGCGTAGAGAGGAAATAAGCGACACACATTTTTTCTAACATTAGCTTTGTCGAATAGTTGGAATGTGGTAATATTGATTGAGTTTTAATTAAATCTCTTACGCTACTTAATGCTCAGGGTTCCCTAAAAAATTTAACTTTATAATTTTATCGACATTAAAGCCATTTAACTTTAAAAGCCTCCACACTTATTATGTTTAATGCAACGTGAACTTTCGTAGTAGAGTCAGCTCCTAAGACACCATAGTGCTATTAAATATGTAAAAGTTCAGATAATCTCCCTTCTAACTAAGCATTGTCTTTTTTGAACTGGTAACTTCACTTTCTTATTCATCTGTGCAAATAATGAGCATAATTTCTCTTACTTAGTTTAAATAGTAAAAGAAAATCTTAGGATTTAAATATTTTATGTAACTATGGAAACGTTTTGTATTTCATAACAGCTATGAAAATATTGTTGAAACTGTGCTAAAAAAATAGTTTGAAAACTGTCAAAGTTCAGAAAAAATTGCATGATAATTAAACTGATATGAATAAAAGTATAACTTTTTAAAATTAAAAAAAAAAAAATATTTTTAGGCAACAATTTTGGAATTTATCGGGAAAGAACGCCAATCGGAATCAATTTATGCAATATTTCTTTAACGTTTCGGAGAAAAACGACAAAATATCGCTCAATTTTTAAATTCTGTAATTACAGTTTTTGAAATATCACTGTACGATGCACATTTCTATTTTCGAAAATATACATGTATCAAATCTTGACGTCTATTCTAAATAATCTGAACTCAAGACTGCTAATAAGCTCTAATATACACAAGTATACAGGCATACCCATATTCTCACACACACATGCAATGCACTTACACATACAGACACACATAGAAACACATAATCTCCCTTATTATTGAGGCGCTGTATTATTTATTAATTAACTACGCAGAGTAATATTATTCGGAATGTCCTAACTTTTGGATTAAACGGTTAAAATAGTAGATGAGAATATTATCATAACGAATTTTTGGCTGGCATTGGTTTCTGTTTAGCACAGAAACACATATTCTCCTTTATTATTGAGACGTTGTATTTATTATACGTTAACGCAAAGTTATACTACTGTGAAATGCACAAAATCAAAATGATTTTGTGCATTTTATTACAAATTACAGAAAAGTTATTTAAACTCTCTGGTTTTTGCTTGTTTTAAGATATAATTCCTTCTCGTGTCAGTTTTCATATGATAGGGTTATGAAAACATTTTAGTCCTAAAACAGATCTTTGGCGCAAGAAATGTAATCATTATTTCACACAAATATCAAGTTTTAGGCTAAATTCTTTTCAAGTTATAAAAATGTTACTTTAATGGAAAAGATTCGGATATTACAACCATATAAACTTTGAATATATATATCTTCCGATCTTCTGTGTTGAAACTTAAGATTTAAAAATGTTACATGAAATCCACTTTAAAGGTAAAGCCGGTAAAGCCTTTGCTTTGATTTTAAGCCAATAGTGGCGATATCTCGCCAAATTCAGATTTAGTATAATCATTTTCATTGTGCAGTGATTACGGACTGTAATCAGGCGATAGACGGGTTTTTACAACTCAGACCAGTTCCTAATGCAACACCTGTATGAAAGGACACTCACCTGTGATTAACTCCACCCCCGTGCACACACTCCACCTCTCCTTCCCCACCATCCCCATGCCAGCGGAAAGACCTAACGATTTTTAATTCGAGAAAACGAGAGTGAAAAAAAAAATAATATAGATAGGGTGAGATTGCCATATTCTTTTTAGTTACATCCGGGACTGTTACTCTTTTCTGTTTGCTTATAATGTAATGTTAAGAGTTATCAAAGCAGGGAAAAGTGGAATCGGGTTTTCTTTATTGGTCTTATTATTGCATCAGAAGTTGAAAATGCTTTTTGTATAGGCTGGTAAATTTAATTAAAACTGAAAAAAAAATTAGGAAATTAAAAACATATGGGAAATAAAATGTTAGATAATCAATTGAATTTACCTGTGGATTTTTGTTTTATAGCAAGATTTTTTTTTTTTTTCATTTTCTAAGAATTTATAAAAGTTTTGAAATAAACAAGATTTTTAAAACTGCGATTGATTGAGAGGAAAATTAAAGTGTTTGAAACTCTCTATTGAAAAAAAATTATTTGGTGAATTGCAAACACATTTGAAGTAAATTCTCAATACAATAATTATTTGTTCCTGTTCCCCTATTCAAAAATTTACATTTATTAATTAATTAGGGTTCAAAAAAATCAAAATCAATTACAATAAAATTAATTCGATAAAAAACAAATCGAAATTCCACTCGATTTTTAAAACTATTTGTTTTAAATACTCTTTCCTAGCTACCATTCCAGTAAAAATTAATGTTTTTAACTAAGTTGTATTTTATCAAAATAACGGAACCAGGTTTTTCTAGTCTCCACTTCAAAGAGTGAGGGTGGCAGGTTCAAGACTCGATTCCCCCTTCATGTATGTAGGTCTGGCGCACACTAAATAAGTCGTGGCCAAACGTCCACGTGCTGATTTGGTACAGACGCTTGAAAAGGGGAGTGCTAGCTCAAGCGTCATCCTCGTCATCTGACAGCAATTGAAATTATGAGTTTCGTTCCGAAATAGCCTTAGTATTGCTTTAAAATGGAGCATAAACGTAAATAAGCTCAAATAAGACTAAGTTAAATTTTAATTAATAGAAAGAATAAAATTAGGTTCTTGGTACAGTTATTGTTGTTATTACTTATGGTACTTTACAAGACCCCAGGCAGATCTGTCAGCAATTTAAGCCGATTAAGGATCTCTCGTTTTTTCAATTACGCGAAAAGTACGACTTAGCTCATTCATGCGTCACATTCGCTTGCACTACCCTTTTTGCAGGGAGTACGTTCACACAACTAGCAGATAATATACAAAAGAATAACAACCGTGCCCGAACCCGGGGCCATTCTCTACCCCAATGCCAGGACGCTGGCTATTGTAACTGTCGAAAGATCGAATGAAGAAAATTCGAAGAGTGGAATTGATATTTGGGTAATTAAAAAAAGAAAAAAATCAAAGCATGACAACCGATTTCAACTTTAAAAGCTAGGGAATTAGTGTTTTTATGCACTGGAGATTTTAGAGGAAAATGGCTTATGCTTATCACTTGTCTTGTTTATCATATTTTACTGATATAAAAATAATATTTAAAAATTGTATTTGATCTCCCTTTACCTTCCAGGTGGCTCCATGAGAGTGCATTATCTGTACCTGCTTTGTTAAGCCATTGAAAATACTTTTCCAACCAAGCGGTTTCAATTTTTAAAATAAAGAAAAAGTTAACGAAATCACTATTAAAGACACTCATAGCACCATATTACTGATTAATTGTCTTGGTAAAATGTAATAAAGTCTAGGTAAAATTAATGTGAAATTACTGGGCATAAAACAATGTATGAATTTTAAAACTGCCGACATTACAATTGTTATCAATAATACTAATTTAAGAAATACAGTTGGAAAGAAATTCGGGAGACAAGAAAATAAATAATGTGCGTTGTATTCATTGAAATCACTTATGTAACCATATCAATGCTGATACAACTCAACACTCCTCCATCGTAGTTTTCGACACAAGTGGATATTTATTGCAAAATGCCTCGGAGTAATCCTCAAAGTTCACAAAAGATTCAGTAAAAACATTAAATTCATGCAAATATCATTATTTCAAAACTGTCATTCAACAATGCCAAGCAAGGTATTCGTAATCTTACCCAAATAATGTGATTTGAAAGGTTAGTATCATGCACTTATGGAGATGGGGTAGGTGGGTAACATTCCGATTCGAGAGTACGTTCGAATTTTGAGTAGACCACTTTTGATGATTTTTTTAATTTCTATAAAACACGTATCTTGAAAATCTAACGATAGAGAAATAAAATTGCTGTTGGTAAAACGAACAAAATTGTTTTATTGAGGAATATAGAAAAAGAGGACGAATTAACTTGATTGGCCATATTAATTTCAAAAAAGGTGTAGTGCGAAGTTTTATATTTAAAATTGCAAATTTTTAATGAAAAAGTGTTTTAGTTTCTTTTTAACTTTAAAAAGATGGGCAATAGTGCTAATGATGTATTTTTCATTTCAATTTTGCTACTTTGGTCGTAGTTTCAATTTGAAATATGAACGACCATACCGCTTCAGGTTTCAATAACAGTAATATAAAAATAAATTATTCAATTCCTACTTATGTCAACCAAGAAATTTTTTATTTTAGTTACTTTTTATGAAATAATTATAAAAAAATTATTAAGTATAAAAAAATCATTGATTTTTGCAAGAATTGAACTCGCATTCTTCACCTTCACGTGAAAAATACTGAAATCCTTGCAGTTTACAGATTAAGCTACAGCTTGTTGACTTCAATTTTCATTACAAACTGCTAAAACTATTTAAAACTAACCGCCTTTGGCGACCAGCTGGTTCGCCATGAGTAATACGTTTTAAATTTTTAAATTCAGTCGTATATTCATTAGCCTTGAAGTAATTCCGGGCATTGATTGGCCTGAAATTAAAAATGTTTTTTTCCGTGATGCTGCCAAAATATTAAATGTTTTTTTAAAAGAAAGCGAAGAAGGAAAAAAAAATATTGAATGAATGATTTAGATGTTGCAAAGGATTATAGAAACCTTGGCTTTGCATTTATTTTTTTAGAAACTATCACATTTTATAATGGAAAAAAAATTATTGAATTAATGATACAGATATTGCAAACGATTATAGAAATATGCCATTAAGACGGGATTTCAATGCATATCCTGTCTAAATTCAATCTGGTTTACCATAAAGAAAGAAAGATTTGTTAAATAAATGATTTAGATATTGCAAACGATTATAGAAACCTTTGCGTTGCATTTTTTTTTTTTTTTTTTAGAAAATATCACATTTTATATATTTTTTATTTTATCCAGTCACGTGCAAAAAGTATCATTTCTTTAGACTTGATTTACGATGATAGTATTTTTTTATTATTTGAACTTCCGTCATTATTTTCTTTTATTTTATCCAGTCACGTGCTCAAAAAAAACATGGTCAAAATATTTCTTTAAAAATTCGTTAAAAATAGAGGTTTAAGTTATGCATTATAACACTAATATCATTAGAAAGCTAATTTTTTTATCTTTAAATTGATGTAAAAATCATGTTTATGCGATAATATTTTCGGAAGTTATAGCGGAAAAACGTCGAAATTTAGCTTAAATTTTAATTAATTCAAATTTTAATTAAAAATTCGAAAAAAGGGCTCCGAGGTGCACATTCCCGCCCTCCAAGGTATACATGTACCAAATTTGGTAGCTGTGGGTCCAATGGTCTGACCTGTAGAGCGCCAACACACACACACACGCACACACACACACACATTGAGCTTTATTATAAGTACAGATATTAAAAATGAATTTCATTTAAATAATGAATTCAAATATGAAAAAATAAAAAACTGCATTCAGATCAAGTGTCATTGTATATGTATAGCGCAGGATGTGTATATTTCAATATAATATTGAAGAATGCTGCTGACAAGAGCGAACAAGATAACACATAATATATTTTAAAATGCCGCTAACAAGAGCGAACAACGTAAGCATTAAATTCTTTTAATATTTAATATATTTGAAAAATAGAAAATGCAACTAACAACGAGCGCACGAGAAAAAAACTTTTTGCCGTTAACAGAGAGCGAGCGAGCGAGCGAGGTGCCTGCTTGCACCAGTTTTACATCAACACCGGATATGGTTGTTTACAAAAAATATCTCAAGAGCATTCTCCTCACATTGCTAACATACTTATGGGTTGGAGCATATTGCAGCATCTACGTTCAGTATTCATTTATACATATGAATAAGTATACAAAGAATAAAAAGAAATTAAAAAAATAATTAACTAAAAACAATTATTTAAAAATAATTAAATCATAAAGTCATCTACTACAAGTTTAAAAAATGTATTTGGATGAATGTAAAACATTTTATTAACGTCAGAATATTTGAACAAGATATATAAATAAATATATAGGGAGAGTGTGAACTAATAGTAGAAATTGAAAAAAGTAATAAAACAAATGTTATTGTGTGAATTGGAGTTGTTTGACTCTTAAGTTAATCTAAGCTTTTAACACTATTTATAAAGACTTCTAAGCACAGAAGGATAACAGAGACGGAAAGGTGATAAGACAGTAGGGGTAGCAAAAAATAAAAAGTCTAATCTAAGAAGTAGAAAGGGGAAAAGTTTGGAGATCGCTCTTTAGAACGAAGAGAGTTGTATTCAACAGCAAACGTGACCAATCATTTTTATTTTCTATTTTTAGACAAACTCTTATCGTAAATAAGATACTTTCATAGTCATTCGAAATGGTCTAGAATTAAGTAGGAAGTTTCTTTTAACCAGTTAATTTTAAGGGCGATCAAATACAAACTGGATTTATTATTAAAAAGATGAATCGGACGCTGATTAGCTGTAACTTAAAAAAGTAAGATAAGTCAAAATCCAAGAAATAAAGTCCTCTATAAACACTATTTTCTTCCTATAAAGTAGATATATAAAGCCAGGAAGCTCATATTTCCGAAAATCAAAATTATTTTTACATCAGCATAAAAGAAAGTATCAGCTTCTCAAATTAACAGTTAATATCTAAGCTTTTGCTAGTTAACAATTCATATGAGAAATAAAAATTTAATAGTACTAATTTGAACATTAAAAACGTTTTGAAACTTATAAAGAGAATTGTTGATTCATTCTTTCTTTGTAAATTTAAAACCAATTCAAAATCAAATAAATAGGTGATACTGATTGAAAATAAACTCATGAAACTAATTTGAATAAATAATCAATAGACAATTAATCAACTTTAAATAAATAGGCAAAGCTCTTAAACAACACCATTTTTTAAAAATAAGTTATTATGATATCATTCATTGTTTTGGGTGGTTATTTAAAATATTATTTTAATAATATTTTGATAACATATAATTTTGACATATTTAAATTAAAAGAGGATGTAGGCAAAATTTCATCGCCAGAGGCTGAAATATGTTTTCATGTTTTGAAAGAAGTAATGAAACAGTTCAACTGCTGATTTGAATTATGTTCTTTCAATAATATTTTAAAAAATCGTATGATTTTATTTAATTTATAATTAAAAAGTAAAGTAATAAAAAAGAAAATTTTGAAACAAAATCTAAGATTTTTCGACTCTGGAAATTAAGAAATTCGTCAGTTTAATACTTGTTAAAATATTTTCTGTTAAATATTATAAATTAATAATTAAATATTTCCAATTTAAAATCTTATGTACCTCCCTGAGATAAATAATTTTAAATGTCAAACTTTGATAAACATACAAAAAATATCTTTTAGAAACCCTTACACATTTCAGTTAATTGTGCTATCTTTCTAATTTTCCGTTATCTCATCTAAAATTTAACTTTTAATTAAGTTATTTTTAATTATTTATTTTTTATATTTTATTTTTATTAAATTTCAATCAAGACAATAAACTTGCTGGACTATTAAACTAAAAGCGGATGTACTTAAAAAAATTTCTTTTAATGAGGATTATTTTTTTAATATTGAATACAAACGAGATTTTAAAAATTTATTCACAGTATAGTTTAAATAAAAACCTACTTATTAATGCAAAATAATTCATATATTTATAACTTTCTGTAACAACAATGGGAGAAAAATTCGATATAAAATATTTGTAGCAACAGTGAAAACAGTTTGATATTCTTGTCAACACTGAATTATATTGTTATGAAATATTTACGGAAATATAATGTTGCAAGTTTTATAATATTGTTTAATTTATTAGAAACAAGTAATATTTTTAAAAAATTAATTCAAAAAAATATTAATGTTTTATTGTTCAGTTTCGCGTAAAAAATTCTGAAGTCCTTCCATTTTACCAATTGAGCTACTGCCTGATGACTTCAATTTTCATTTCAAACTGTTAAAACCTTATTTAAATTATAAAAACTTTAAATTAGTTAATTAATTGTAAAAAAGCTGTATTAACATCAAGCGTCATCCGCTACAAGTTAAAAAAATTATTAAGTGGATGAATAAGAGTATTTTATTAATGATTGAAAATTTAAACAAGATAAATAAGTAAATATAGGGTGAGTGTTAACTAATAGTAGGAATTGAAATTAGCCCTCTCTGGTGGCCAGATTATTAGCCGAGATTAATAGTTACTATGCGACAAATTTGGCAGTTCGATTACACCAGTCTGAATTATTGAGAGGCAAAATACACATTCAAACATATTCATCTTTATTAGTGGTAGATATTGTTACGGATTTCCTATCCGTCGGGTTTGTTTATGTAGTGGGTATAAGGTGTGAGCACAAAATAAAGAGTCCTTTAGTAGAAGAACGACGATGACATTTATTTACAGCATAAAGACAGCAAATATTTACAACACAGATATGACAATTGTTTACAGCCAAGATGAATACACAGCATCACACAACAACGACAGTAGCTCACAAATAGTTACAATGTCCACAGCACTGGCTACAGTACTCGACGTTGCTTCCTTAATAACTACAAGACACACAGCTGAGTTTAACACCAGCTTGACTCCGCAGCTACTTCGCTATTCTCTGGAAGACTCGTTATTTATCGTCGATTCCGACAACTACTCACCACCTCTCAATTCATGACTCCTCACCAGGACTCCATGATTAACGAAGACACAATTAAGACAACCACTCGCCAGGTCTCTACTGTTACCGGCGACTCCGTTGTCGATTCTACTCCTTTCAATTCAGGTCTACTCAATCGATCACCGCACCAGCTTCAGATTAAAGGCTTTTCTGTTCCCAGGATGCGAGCTAGAAGTTTCTGAACCAATCAGAATGGATCTGGACGTGTCTCGGTTCCTGATAGACGGATCAGGAAAATTTCGAAAATTTCGGGTATAATTCATTTTATCGCCAAAATCGCCAATTTCGTCGCCATGTCACCACATGGTCGCCAAGTTTGTCATCAAGCTCTGGGATCATTATTGCGACGCCCGATAGCGTCCAATACACACTACTGTAAATCAGTCTTTCTTATAAAGACACTATCCGAGCTGGGAGGCAAAGTTACAGGTTCATCACAATATAAACAAAAATAGCTTTGCGACGTCTACATATCTTTCGTTAAAAAGATAATATTTGAATTTTAAAATAAATAAAAAAAATGAACTCATTTTTGTGTTGTAATACTTTCGACAATCATGATGAAAATGTCAAAATTTCGTTCCATTTTTAATAATTCGAAATTCTGACAAACATTTTAAAATCAGTATGAGCTGCTAGTTCGGACTATACATTATCTCTATCAGGTGTATCTGTACTAAATTTGAGAGCTTTTGATTTAACCATCAGCCCTATAGAAATGTACATTTTCCTTTATTATGAGAAGAGATACAGAAAAAAAAAGCAAGCATATTTTTATCACGAGAATTTTTTTCCTTCTGAAGTGATATTTATGTAAAAAGTTTTAATGACATTAAAAAGTAATAAAATTTTTAAAAACTTATTTGTATTATTTTAATTGGCTTACTTCCATTTACAAAATCCCCATCAAACTAGAGATTTTACCTTTTAATAAAAATTATGAAGGATTTTCAATTAAAATATTATGTAAAATCTAATTTTTCTGGTTTGCCATGGGTATGAATTATAATCCATTTCCATCAAACGTTTAGATATAATCTCATGTCCAGGATTCCGTTAAAGTGTCAGTTAATAAAGTCATGTTATTTATTAAGCTCACACCCAAGATTTCGTCAAATTATTGGTTATTAAAGCCATGTTATGCCTTATATTATATTTATTATAATATACAGGAACCTTTCTAATTGGGAGCCGTCTCATGGCTTTGAAAATGAAACTATACGATTCACCTGTCTTCTAAATTTCCCATAATTTCTGTAAATTCACTTGTCTTATTGGTTTTGTAGAATAGACAAATATAAACAGAATCCTTCTTTAGTTTACAGTAATGGAAAGAGATCGCATGATTAATTATTTCATGAAGCAATGAATACTGTTTGAATTGCAGCACAAGGATGGAATTAAAGCAATAAAAATACTTTTTTAATTTTCAGAATTCATAAAAAATTCATTCAGCTATTGAAATACAATTCATTAAAATTTTTAATTACATTTTAATAATTATTCACTAAAAATAAAATTTATTTGAATTTCCTGATGGCATAAAAACTTATTTTTATTCAATAATATTTTCAAAACTTATCAGGGAAAAATGACGGTTCAATTTAATTCAAAGTCAGCAAAATTTTAATTAATTCTAAATAATAATTCAAAAGTATTAATTCTATTTTTATTAAAAATAGAAATAATACCATTTTAGACGTAGATTTAACCGAGTTTAATTGTTTAATTAGAACTGAAATCAACAAATCTTATATAGGATTGAGAATGTTCTAAGAAGGACTGTTAGCCAAAATGATGCAATTTCTTATTTTAAGAACTGTCTATAAAGCAATAAATACATAAATCGCTTCAAATGAGGTAACAATATGCATAATAAAAAATAGATAAACTTTTTGTAACTAATCAACTGTTATGGAAAATGCATAACAATCTTTTACAATGAAATATTACCTCCCAACTTTACTTATAATAATTGAGTGTGTGCTAGTGATCTACAGGCCAAACCATTTGATCCAGACCAAATTCGACCCATTCATGATTTTGGAAGTCAATAATGTGCAAGTTTCCAGTATCCAATTGTGCTCGAGACTATTCTTCTTTTCTTTTTAAAATTTTAATTAGAAATAAAGTTAATTAAAAATTAAACAAAATTTTGATATCTTCTCATGATAATCACCAAAAATATTATAAAAATGGTTTTCCCATCATCTTAAAATTCCAAAAATTAAGTTTTCAACGATACCAATGTTTTAATCTATAAATTAAATTCGTATTTTGGTAAAATCCTATTTTAGCCCACCTCTGGCGACTTTTTCGAAATCTCGCCAATTTTTCAAAATCTTGCCAAATCGAAAGTATTTGAATTAAAAGGTTAAAAAAAAATTCTTACCTTTCGCCAAAAAATTCTTATTATTCGCCAAAGGTGGTCTAAAATAAGATCGACCCTTGTATTTTTAATGAATTTAAAAAATATTTTAACCATATTTTCCAGCAATTTATCTCGCAAAAGGTAAAAATAAATTTTAACCTGCAAGAGCATAATACTTGGGAAAATCTAGATTTTATTAACGCGTTGTCATATCATTATCAAAATCTCAAATTAAAAACTAACAGGAATGTTCTCCCCAAAACTTTTTCGTACATGAAATGGATAAAACTGAAATGATTTTTTTAAATAGAAATTCAAAATATTTAATAGATTTTCGGCACTTTTTTTGTTGTGACAACACGTCATAGATAAAGAATCCTCAAATGTTGTGATATATAAAGACGGATATAGTAAAGTTTTCATATTAATGATTAAATTATTAAACTTTTTATGAATGTAAATAAATATTTGATTTGTAAATGCGCCAGCAAACAATATGGCGTCAGCCAAAATTTGCTTTTTGAATAAAGCTTAAAATAGCTAAAACACAGAAAAAAAAATAAGTATCTTAATAAGATTCATTTTCTCTTAATGCTACAGAAAAAATGTTTCTAACACTTGAAAACAATTTTGATTTTTTTTAATTATTTAGCAATTGATTTAAAACAGATGTTTTAATGATCGACGGAAATCGAAATTTATAAACGAAATTGGCTGCCTTCATCTATCGCATTATAAATATATACTTAAATTGTTATTCATGATGACTGATTCAATTTTGGATTTAAAAAATAAAAATAAAGAGCTACCTAACATGTTATACAACAGAAAAAGCGTAAAAATATTTTACATTTTGATTGAAAGACCTTATAAAACTTTCAGAATATCAAATGACCCAATATTTATATAAAGCAACCGTAAAAAAAATTGAAAATATTGATATTTCTATTTATTTTATGGATGTTGAGCAGAAACATAAAGTAAAACTCATAAAATAAACAACTCTGGATTGTACTAAATAGGTATACCAACGCTTGGGCTATAAAACAATTGTAGATGCAATAATAAAACCAATTTTTCTTATACCATCCATCGAGAATAAAACTTAAAAAAATATACGTTCCAGAAGATAAATTTTCACAAATTTCCCACTCTCCATCCACACTGAGTGAAAAGAACAGCACTAGAAGATTGATCAACCTAATGGATGCTGAGGGATTCACTATCTGAATCTACCCTTTTCCAACCCGGAAACCAATCCACAAATTTCGAGGGAAAGAAATATAACCGTTCAGGAGAAGAAACTAAATAAAACTAAAGCTGAAACTCTTCGGGTCAAATGATGTTAAGCGTTTATAGAGGAGAGACCGAAACCCATTTGAACGGCAGCAGCGATCCTGGTCAGTTTCAGAAGATGTAAAATGCAGAATTTTCTACTCGGAGGTTTGCAGCATCTGGATCGCATCAAAACCATTTTATCTTTCAAGTCACGAAGATTGCATTTGGCACGGAGTTCATTTTACTAAGTGTCTGTAAACCTCCCCTCCTGCTCTGTTTACCTTGTTCGCCAGCCAACTCCCTCCATTCCAAAACCCTTTTTCTAGTTTGTTTCTTTTTCATTCCCTTGCATGCTGTTCTGTGTCGAATGAACCCATTATTCGAATGAGGGACTGAAAGGATATTACTGGGGTGTTTTAACAGCGCCGAGCCTCCCTCTCTGTTCTACCATTGGTAATCCTTCTTCACAAGATTGATCTTTTGTTCCATCTCTATTTGCTGGATATCTATTATGATTAGAGGAAGAGGAATGACTAATTTAAGCACAAGTAGAGAGGGTTTTTAAATGCATTACGAAAATCATACATACACAAAATATTAGTAATTCTTGTGAATGAATATATACAGGGTGAAGACAGAAGAGATGAAATTTCTCAATTTCCTGATATATTGAAATACTAAATATTTTAAATATTAATTTGTCTATTTTCGCAAATAACTATTCATAGTTGTGAATACTTCACAATTATAACAAAATTATTAATAAATCCTTTCGAAAATTACTGACTCTCTCCTGTTTCAGAAATAATTGAGAAGCCAAAAACATGAAAACAAACCAAAATTCATAGATATCTATGCCATAAAAAGAGACCTGAATGAGCTAATGAATGCACCAGTCAAGCTAATAATGAAAAAAAAAAACATTCTTTCTTTGGCTATATTCCCAATCTAGTTTCACATCTGCCCAAAGTTCTACCGATTCGTATATTTGCAATAGCAGCAAATAGGCTGATCAATCGAAGTGAAAACATTTGATATGATCTTGGGTTATAAATGAACATTAAAGAGAATTTCGATGGATTTTTAAACTTCTTTTTATTCTAGATTGACAATGACAATACAATGGACATATAAATTATATATTGAATCTGTATGAGCTAATGAATGCACCAGTCAAGTCAATAATGAAAAAAAAACATTCTTTATTTGGCTATATTCCCAATCTAGTTTCACATCTGCCCAAAATTCTACCGATTCGTATATTTGCAATAGCAGCAAGTAGGCTGATGAATCGAAATGAAAATATTTGATGCGATCTTGGGTTATAAATGAACATTAAAGAGAATTTCGATGGATTTTTAAACTTCTTTTTATTCTAGATTGTCAAAGGCAATACAATGGACACATAAATTATACACGGAATTCATAGACATATAAATTAAAGTACTAAAATATGAATTCCTAATTAATCCAAAGTAAACATTTTAAAAGGTTACCACCATTAAACATTGGTCTCTCTCTTTCTCATTCCTCCGACACTCATACTAATTCGATCACTTCTGTCTCGTTTTGTTTTTTCATCAGATGTTAAACTGGCAATTCGACTTTAGATCCACACAACGCAATAACTTCTCTTTCAAGACAGATTTCTATATCGTTCGCTGACGCAAAGCATGATCACTTTTATAACGCAAATATTTGGTTATGTAATACCCATTTGTTTTATTCTTATTCTGAATGCAATTAGGGCGTAATCATTCTGTTTCTGTCATCTGTTTTACTAAAACTTGCTTGTTCGCCATTACATTTTACCCAACTATCACACGTAGAAATTTCACAAGAGCTATCCAACTACAGATTCTTCACTCTTATTCCTTTGATGTTTCAGATCATAATTTCATGAGCGGTTTCAGCATTCACTTTATAATGCGTTAATAAATAATTTACACTACAAAATTAGTATAAAAAGAAATTCGGAAAAAAAATCATTTCACATAGCAAATGCAAGAAGAAGCAGTGATGAGTAAGAAACTTATAAAACTGAACAAAACCCTAATAGTATATCAGTAAATTTAAACCACCAATAAATCAGCAAAAATGAAATAATGACATGTTAACAGAAGCAACAACAAACTCTTTAATCAAAAGGGTAAGAAAAGGAAATTAAAACTAAAACTGAAATCGAAAATGAGAAGTGTAACGATGGTGAGTACAAGATTTGGAGTTTTCAATTTAGATCTTTTTGTCTTTTGTTAGACCATCGTAAAAATAATGAACACACAATAGTGGAGATATTGAAATGCTATCAGAAGCGACAATTGAACTTGCCATGGGCAGAAATAAGAAATAAAATTGAAACGAAAAAGGAAATCAAATATGAGAAACGTGAAGAAAAGAGACTCAGGAATTGTACGAATAATATGGTTTTCTGCGTTACGCACGTAGGGGATTTCTGTTCTCTGAACTTCTTTAAGAGCTTTTCTAAATTTTTTCTTAAAAAAAAAAAAGAAAAAAAGATAATAAGACTTTTATAATAAGAATGGAATTTAAAGAGTTCTACTATCGCCTATGAAATATCATGAATGTTTATATATGTATCCATAAAAAGACTAAGAATTTAAAGCTAAAAGGATCATTTTCCACAATAATGATCGTGTTTGAAAACTTTTGAATACATTTTGTTCATTAATTCATTATATATTTTATGTATAAGTGAAATAAAAAATTGTTAAGGCCTTACGAAGTTTTATATTCTGTGCTTCTTCTATTTAAGCATCTTGTACAAGAAAGTTAGCCCTAAATTGAAAGACAAATTTAAAGTGAAACAGTACTCACATGCAGGTAATATATATTCATCTTCATAGAGTTCCGAAGGAAAAAGGGAGAATAAAAATTACTCTAAAAAGCATTAAAATATTTCCCTGAAAATAAATAGTCACACCGTTTTAATATAAAAATATATACTCTTATAATTCCAAGAATATAAGTCCTTCAAATTAAATGCTGAATCTTTCTTTCAGCTACAATTATATCCCAAAACTTTAAATATGAAAAGATATATTTCCTACGCTGCTGTTTGTTGCATTTTTATCAATGTTTATTGTTATAATTATTTTATTATAATTTATTGTTGCATTTATTTTATAACTGTTCACTATTTTAATGGCTTTACTGTTATTGGGTCGTTCGGAAAGTCATTTCGTATTTTTGTGTCAAAATGAAAAGAAATTTTCGTTTAATGAATAAATTATTTATTAAATTATAAAATTGCCATTCTGGTCTAATACCTTTTGCCATATTTTTGGTAGCAACATGATTACACGCTCATAAAAGTTTTGGTCTTTGCTGTAAAAAAAAACTGATCGAGGTGGTTTTTGGCCTCCTCATTTGAAGGAAAAATTTTGCAAATCAGTTCTGGTACTGATGTACTGTTAACACATCTTCTCCACACATATTGGCTAATTTATTTCTGGCTTGAACAGCATTTTTACCTTTTATATAGCAAAAAAGAAAAAAATGACGAAAATGCTGTTTATTGCTCTCCATATTTAAAAGGGCACCATCCAAAAACTACTGCGAAGAATCAGCTGCACTTTTTCACACTCAAGCCTTGCTATATCAGCTCTTAAAACATAAAATGATTTTGCGGTTTAAGTATGAAATTGGGTGCGAAAAATGCAATTAAATCCTTTGTCGGGAAAAAACGAAATTACTTTCCGAACAACCTAATATTTATCTATTGTGGAATTCAATATATTGTTATTCATTACAGTAATCATTCTACCGTTTATTTTTGTTGCTTTTTTATTGTTATTTACTATGCATTTGCAAGTGCAGATTTTTTTAACTGTTTACTGTCTTAATTATCTTGTTGTTATGAATTCTTTTATGCATTATAATATTTCAATTTTATTTAAAACACACCAGATGCTTATCTTTACAAAAAGAAATGTTTGATGCGTGTGTGTAGATGTCCAGACAAATTTAAGGCATTTACAGCAATGAAAACTGACATAGAGATCATCATTTTGGTGACTAGATGCACTTCCAAAGTCCTAATTCGAAATTTTAATGAGGAAAAAAAATTATTCAACGTTTTGGGGTGGGTATTTTTTTCCCATAGTATTGTATTTAATGATTGTGGGGGAGGGGGGGAATCAATCTTTACAGCATCTAAAAGAACAAACAATTGTCGTGCTATAGATATTTCGTGCGTGCGTATAAAATGCAGTTAATTAGAAATGTAAATAATTACATCCTAGAAATGTAATTGATTTCTTTTGAAAAGTTTTTCAAAAATAGTTATTTTTTGCTTGAAAAATATTAAGGATGGAAACCAATTCTAGCATTCTAGCTACGTTATCGCTGTTACAATATTTTTGAAATGATTATCCGAAATATTGCTCCAATTTAAAACAGAAATTATCAAAATTCCTTTTTTTCCCATTGATTTCTAATTAATTGTTTTCCAAATTTGTTCAGTAATTTTTTTCTTAATTTTCGGCAGAATCGACTTTCTATGAAAAACGTTTTTCTTTCGTCAGGTTGACAAAGCGCCAAACTGGAAAACTCAGAACAGCGAATATATAATTTAAATTCTAATAGTATCGTTTGCAAAACATTTTCCATTTACATTATAGCTCACTTTTTAGAGCATTTTAAATTATAAATCTGAGATGTTAATTACCAAGTGATGCCATCATTACAATAAATAAATAAATAAATAAAAACGTTCAAACTCATGAGGATAATTAATATTTTCTTCGTTTTCATTGCTTTATTTCATGTTATTATGACTTAAATTTCTCTGATATTCGTCATGTTACTGGCAACATCGTGAGAGTTTCAGTGACTTATAATAGGATGTACAATGACTTATAATACATTTAAAATAGTTTGAAATCCAACGTAATTGTGTGGTAAATTTTAACTTATAGATATTTGCAAAATATATTCAACCTAAAATGCTATTAATTCTTTTCTGGAAAATTTTCATTTTGTGGGAAAATATTTAATAGTTTAATGTTATCTTATATTATAATATTATTTATAATAGCAACAACATTTGAAATAAAAAGGCAGGAAGAAATGCGTGAGCACATGTTTTAAATATATCTGCTCTGTAACAATCAACTTTTAACTAATTACTAAAGAAAAAAGAAGTTGAAATTAAAAGAAATATTTGAATAATACGCAAGAATTTGTTTACTGAATGAATGTAAAAAGAATTCACAAATTTCTTTTTTTAGAAAATCACCATTTTGAATGAATTTTGTATAAATTTATTATCAATTAAACTAACTGCCGTCAATCATTTAAATATGTATTTTTATTTATTTTTCTCTCTCGTGTGCAATCCTATAGAAAGAATAAACTCTACTATACACTAAAAACTGCTTCAAAGCGTGGCCAGATAGAAAGCAACAATATTTATAAAATTTCAAACAACAAACTTCCAACTTCTGAAACAATCTCTTAAAAACTACGCATGCATATGATAAAGGCACGATTCAAAACTCTTTCATATAAGCTCCACGCTCCATTTTAAATCTTATTCTGTGGTAGCTTATATTCGCGAAAAAGGAAAAGCAAGATAAAATGCATCATTCTGAATAATATTTTAGCTTACTGCATCTTCTAGGGTGCGGTTTTGATACCTGCGTGATCCCCTTTTAGAATGGAAAGGCAACAGGAACGCACACATCTATGCATATAACTCAATCCAATCTTTAAGAAGTTCAGAAAAATCACCTGCCCTCTTCCCACGGAATGTTTATCTCAAAAGCAAAGAGTTCGAAGTTAGAATAATGCCAATAACAAACAATAAAAAATATCGTTTGCTGCCTAAGAATGCGCCAGATACTGAAACCTTACTCGGAACTTTTCTCCCGAATGGAATTTTTAGAACAAAAGTATATTTATATAAATGTAAGCATTCTTTTACGAAAGGTGTAAAATTCTGGCACGAATGAGATTTACGTAATTCGCGAGTTATAAGTCACTTCCTTGAAGAGAAGTGAATTCAGGAGATGTGTTTCTCAAAGTACTTTTCCGGGTTTTATAAATGGATTCGATGTACGGAAAAGTTGAGTTCTGGAGTTTTCGGGAAGAGTTTGGATCACGAAGGGGCGGAGGGTAGATGCATGTGTGGCAAAAGCAGAATAATTTATTGATTTCTCAAACCGCAACTGGTTTCGTTCAAAAGTAAGGAAATATTTAGATACTGAAAACAATTCTTTCGGAATAAGTTTATCACGAGATTCTATGCATCTCATGATAAAAGTTCTGTCTCAAGAATAATCAAAGAATTTTTCTAAAATAAATATGAAATATGGAAATTCAAAATATAGAAAGACTGAAATATCATGTTAACTTCCCCATAAAAGCCATCAAGTGGAACTATTAATTGGCATTATATGATATTGTACACTTTCATAATGATTAGCCAGAATTGTAAAATATAGCCTGTTTTATTTGATACAAACCAGAAAATTTTCCTCTCTATTTTTATAATAAATAGAAGATGAGGATCTCATTATTTGCCCATCTATTTTAAAACATGTTTAAATTTGAGTAAAAACTTTAAAAGACATCATATTTTCACAAAAAAAGTATAAGAAAATGTGTTTGTCTCTTTGCGTGTGTGTTGGGTCCCACAAGCCGGATCGTTTGACCTGCAAATGAGGATAAAATGGTATGCAAGTAAGCGATTTTTTTAAAATTCTAATTAGATGGTATTTTAATTTCAAATAATTAAAAATTGGAGGGATTTTGGAGTTTTTCGTTAATACTTCCACAAATATAATAGAGCAAAAAATGTTTTGTACAAATTTGAAACTTTAAAAACTTTTACCGTATGAAGTTATAAATTTTTAAAAGGTTTTCATCGTATGAAGTCATAAAACTTGACTCCCTTAGGAAGAACCATGTACACTATAGATAGAACAAACGTCCGACTATCAAAATAACACACTTATGTTTTTCCCATTTTTATGTTAAAAACTGCTTTGTTGTGGAAGTAATGAACATCAGGTTAAGAAATCTAAATGAAACAGGCATAGCCAATACTGTTTTTATTATTGCTGAAATATGCGAATTAAGAGCGTGTAATCCAAAGAAATCTTTATTATTGAATCTAAATTATATAAAGATCAACTAAGTATGATTATATAATATTAGAAATTTGGAATAAAAATAGCATGTTTGGCATCCATCATTATCGCTACGAACCGTTTTAATAATAATTTTTCTCTCTCATAACGCGAATATGAACTCCTTTTATTCCGGAAATAATTTTTATGCCCTTCCTGGGGCCAACAAAGGCATCCTTTCTTATTATGTCTCACGTTTTCTGCCCTAAAAAACTATACATTGTTTCAGAATAATTAATAATAGCAACTCCATTATCACTTGCAGTCATTATATAATACAATGTGTTCGAATACTTGTAATAATTACACAATATAACGAGTTACATATATTACATGTTTGATAGATATACACTGATGGGAAAAAAAATCCCAACACTAGGAAGGAGCTGTGCTAGATAAACGAAATTTGGTAGGCGTGTTTATACATTTGAAAGATGACGTCGATTCAAATTTCGAGCGACGCGCGTAAGTGTGGCGCTAGTAGCGACACTATGAACATGCTTTAAATAAGCGCTGTAAGGTTCGTGATCGTTATTTACAGTTGAGATTTGACGTAGTGGGTTAATGTTAGTCAAGGATGCCTCTGAGAAGACGAAGAAGCCATTATCAACAGCTCACTGAGTTTGAATGAGGTCGTGTTGTAGGGCTACGAGAAGGTGGGTTTTCTTTCCGCGATATTGCTGAAAGACTTGGAAGGAATGTATCCACTGTGCATGAGTATTGGTGGCAGTGGTCAAGGGAAGGTACTGCCTCAAGAAGACCAGGTTCCGGACGGCCACGTGGTACTACTGAGAGGGAAGACCGTCGTATTCGGCGTATGGCTGTGGCTAATCGCACTGCGTCTGCAGCTGAAATTCGAGCTGCAGTTGGCACCACAGTGACACAATGAACTGTTACAAATCGGTTACTTCAAGGACAGCTCCGAGCCAGACGCCCTGTACAGTCATTCCACTGACTCCAAACCACTACCGTTTGTGACGTGAGGGGTGTCAAGCTAGAGCTCATTGGAGGACGGAGTGGAGATCTGTTGTGCTTTCTGATGAAAGCAGGTTCTGCCTTGGTCGCAGTGATAGCCGTTTGTTGGTTAGAAGGAGGCCAGGTGAACGCCTGCTAGTGACCTGTCTGCGACCTAGACACACAAGGCCTACTCCTGGAGTTATGGTTTGAGGAGCAATTTCGTATGACAGCAGGAGCACTCTCGTGGTTATCCCACGCACCCTGACTGCAAATTTATACGTCAGTCTAGTGATATAACCTGTTGTGCTGCCATTCATGAACAGCACTCAAGGGGGTGTTTTCCAACAGGATAACGCTCGCCCTCATACCGCTGTTGTAACCCAACATGCTCTACAGAGTGTGGACATGTTGGCTTGGCCTGCTAGATCACCAGATCTTTCTCCAATCGAGCACGTATGGGACATCATTGAACGACAACTCCAGCGTCATCCACAACCAGCATTAACCGTCCCTGCATTGACCGCCCAAGTGCAACAGGCATGGAACTCCATCCCACAAAATGATATCCGGCACCTGTACGACACAATGCATGCACGTTTGCATGCTTGCATTCAAAATTCTGGCGGTTACATCGGTTACTAATGTACCAACATTTCACATTTGAAATGGCTCTTCTCGCCAATGGCTCTACCTGTGATCTTGAAACTTTAATCAATTAAATATGCTACCTAGACAAATGTATTCCTAAAATTTGATTACTGTACAATAATTTTTTCTTGGTGTTGGGATTTTTTTTCCATCAGTGTATATAAATTTCAGGAGTTTTAGTTTTGTTTCTATTTAATGTGTTCATTTATAATTTTTTTAAAAGTTAAATGAACAGAAAAAGTATAAATATTCATTGAATTTCAAAAACATTAGTATTTAAATAATCATATACTTTTTTTTCAGTTGGATATGTGGTCAGGATCCCGTTATTTAGTCTTTCAAAAGGTTAGTTACTCCTCAATAATGCATTCAATCCTTTTTTAGATCCCTTTAGTATAGTCTTAATAATTTTTGGTGTTTAAATTTTTGTATATTTATATAATTCGAATTGGAAAGCTCCAGTATCGCAAAGTGTGTATGCAAACTAATGGCATTTGGTATTTTTCTTGATTTTTTTCTTTTCTGTTCCGTCAAACTGAGATTGTGATTGCCCGTATGGTTATATACACATTGTATCTATATTGTAGAAAATTAACCTTACATGAAATACAACAAAAAGTAATCAATTCGTAGTAATAAAGAAAATTTAGTACGTATTTTGGATAGTAACTGAACAAATCCAAATTTGGTGCAAGATAATAGTTTTAGTGACAAAACTACATACCGAATTTTATGTAACTTGTGTGTTGCATTTATATGCAATTACGCTTAAATATTCGAGAATCAAACGATTAACGAATAAGTCAGACATGCTCCAAAATTTGACTTATACCTTTAAGTCTTATGATAAAATCTTACAAAAATTTCAGACATCGAACCTTTCTTGAGCTATCGTGTTAGCATATAGATGGTCCAACAAACAAACATAATGATTGTTATTCAGATTTTCTTCAAAACTTCTATCTATTTTTGGCTCAAGATTACACACAAAGTTTCATCTCTGTAAATCTTTCCCTTTTTAAGCTTTATTTTTGCTCAGATAATTGATTTTTTTAAGCCTATGATAAATTTATAGGCTTAAAAGGCCATTATACGAACAATTTTTTAACAACGAAGTAAAATTTCATTATAAAATATTGGAACATATTTATTTATCTCTCTCTCTAATACAAACTCCTTTATTTCCAGAAACAAACTATTTTTTAAAAATACAAATGCAAAAAACAGATCGGTCAGTATTGAAGCCTAGTGTGCATTACAGAATATTTTTTTTATAATTTATGTAGTATCTCAAAAAATTATTCAATACAAATTTCTCAGAAACATCGTAAGATTTAGGTTTTAATTTTACTTTCAGAAGAATTTGAATGCCATTGAGAATATTTTATTTTGTTTCAGTCAATAAATAAATTTCTAAAAAAAAATTATAAATACTAAATTTTATACGGTTCTTTAATCCTAAAAAATTATATTCAGTGAAATATTCTTAAATCATTAGTGTTTAATTAAAAAAGAAAAGAAAGCTTTCCAACCGTCTATAAGCAAATTCGACCGACTCATTTCAATATCGTCATTTTAGAAACAATCAACATTTTTTTAAATTTAAGACACATCTGCCTTGAAGAAATTCAGATGCTGATTGTCGTATCTTCTTTCAAACAGCCTATAAAATCTGGCCCTAATCTATAATCGAGCGTCATTACAAGATAGTAACATTCACATTTTCGTAACACATTCGATTTATCCTAATAGAGTCAACCTTCTTTTTATTTAAATGCCACTGTCAAAAGACTGTTTTATTAAATTTTATTCATAGAACAGTCAGTATGGAAATTAATATAAAATTCTTAATTCATCAAAGCATTTACTAACTCATATTCTGCATAACTCATATTCTTTACTTCATTTAGATCATTTCTTCTATCGAATTTGTATGCCTAATATTAATTGTTTAGAAATTAGATGTTGGAAATCAGTTAAAATGGACATCATACATACATACATACATACATATATATATATATATATATATATATATATATATATATATATATATAATGATTTGGAGATTGAATTAATAATGTAGATACTTTAATAGAGCAGAGAAATCCTTTTCTTGTATTCTAGAAAATATCATGCTTCATTTTTTATAGACATGTGCGGAAAATTACTCTTTTCTAAGTTCAATTTTCAAGAAGTCTTTTAATTTGAGCTTTTGTCAACGTGAGGGCAACAGGGTGAAATATCTAAATTTTACCATGTATGCATAAAGTGAGCGTGTAGGTTGAATTTTATTTTGCGTGAAATAAATTGTTGTAAAATATACATTGGCCCAGATATACAGGGTGCGCCAGAGAAACTTACTTATTTGAAAAATCTCTAGAGCGGTGAATGGGTAGAGGGGCGATAGGTAGCGCTACTGGAGGTGGAAGTTAGTTGCCATCATGCTCTAATCTAGAGAGCAGCGGGCCTTCTTTTCTAACAGTCGCTCACTTGTTGCTACGCAACGTGCCTTCCGCGCTCACTTTGAAATTTCTCCTCACAGACCCGTTCCTGGCCGTAATTCGATTCTGTCGTGGGTTAACTCATTTCGGAAATGTCGCTAAACCCTGAAATGGTCATCAACGGATCACCAGAACTCAGGAAATCGAAAGTGTGAGGCAGTCAGTTCTGCGTTCGGCTCGCAAACACACAGCTGATCTGAGAATTTCTGACACCACCGTTCGACGAATTCTCCATCAAGACTTTCAATTTCATCCCTATAAGTTGGCTGTTGTGTAAGAATGAACTGAACGCGATTGTGTTGCCCGTCAAAATGCATGAGAAATGCTGCTTGGCTACCTGCCTGAAGATGCGGTCGCTTTTTTCAGTGACGAGGCTCAATTTAAAATCCTGGTTTATGTCGATCGACCACAGACAATAGCTCACTTCAAGAATAACATTCGGGACGCCGTTGCTAACATAAAGATTGATATGCAGCAAAGAGTAGACACGAACTTCAAAAATCGACTTAATCAGTGTATGCGCAGTGTATGTTTCAAAACTGTATGAAAAAACATTTGGATATTGTATTCTCAAATAAAAAAAAATTATTAAAACAATAACTGAAGTACTTTTGTTTTTATTTACCATTCAAATAAGAAAGTTTCTCTGGCGCGCCCTGTACTTTGATCATCGTGAAAATATACACCTCAGGAAGTTTTTTTTTTAAATTTTAATTAGAATATTAATTAATTAAAAATTAAATTAAATTTTGGCATTTTTGTGATTGCTAAAATTATTTCATTGTTCACTGAAATAATTAAAATTAATGATATTACAAAAAAAAAGTTTGAAATTTAAAAAAAAAAAAAAAATTATTGATATTAATTTAAAAGGCAGACATTTTTCCTGAATTTTCACCATTTTTTTAAAGAGATTGCTATTTTTTTTTAAATATTATTATTATCATTTTTTCTATTATTATTCTTGATATTTTTTGCCTAATTTTTAACGCAATATTGCATTGCTTGGCTTGAGATTCAAACCGTTTTCATTGGTTCGTCTAATATTTGAAAGCATGTTTTCTTTCTTCTCCCATGGTTTGAAAAAGGTAAAGAAAAAGGATTCTATTTAATATCTGTGTAATTTATGAGATGAATAATAAAAATGAATTTACGATATCGTGAAAGCTAAAATGTAAATGTCAGTATATTTACATTTTTAATAGTGCTTTAATGTCATGGAATTGATCTCTATTAGAAAGATTCACATGCAGAACGTACAATGAACAGAAAATATGTAAAATAATTATAATAACTCATCTTTAATGTCTGAGATTTACCGTGGACATGAATTTATATTAATTTACTTGATTTAAATTATTTTTAACCGATATTACCAATAAGTCAGCTGGTCACCAAAGACGATAAAAAACGATCCTTAAACTGCTGGCTCTTTTCAGATAGAAATTTAAGCAATCAAAATCAATTATATTTCAAGAATTAATGCGAAATTGGAAATAGATATTTCACATTTGTAGGAAGAAAAAAACGTATCAGATCAAATAATTAAACAAATTTCAATTTCAGTATTGGGGAGATTCAGAAATACTACTTAATTCGGTTAACCAATTTTCCGATATGTATAAATTTGTCCCCTTTTGTTCCATCAGCAGATTTTGGGAAGTGGCAATAATAAATATTGGAAATAACTTTTTTGTTGCTGCTGCTGATGATGACTCCATACACCTTGGTCATTTTTACGAAATAGTTCGGAGACAGGTTGTAGACAATTTCTATGGTTCACAACGAACGATTCTTACTACCTACACCACGAATTAAATCTCACCATTTTTTTTTTCATACACAAATGAATTTGCAGCTGAAATGCAGACGTATTCACATGTCGTGCCTCATTTCCTGCGAGCTCCTTTATGTATAAGTGTGAAAATAATACGCAATCAGATGAAAAAAATTAAAATTTAATTAAGTAAAAATTATGCAAAATTTCATTTATTTCTTCAATTCTTTCCGAAGATATTAAAGCACAAAAATGATTATTAAAATTCAAAAAATTACCTTACTTCTTGTATAAGTTATTTAAAACAATACATTTCATCATGAAAGAGAAATTCAAATTACTTTCAACGTGGCGACTATTATTTCATCTCTGGCTCCCTTCCCCCCCCCCTCTTACTAATAATCAAAAATACATTAGATTTAAGATGCGAAGATTCGGAAATATATACTTTCCGAACACTTTTCATTACAAAACATGTTTTTAAATATTTTTTATTTAATTTTAATTAACATACACTTAAAATTAATTAAGGTTAGTTAAATTTAATTTAAGAATCAAATAATCTCATTTTTTATGAATAACGATATAAAGAGTAAATCAGGATAATGCATATCTCAATGCTGAGAATGGTATAAGGTTTATAATACAGTATAATTTATATGAATATCAAATTTTAGATTTTTAAATTATCTTGTTTAGGAACCATTTAAGAAATATTACACAAAATAATTAATTAACATTTTTAGTAATCATAAATCTCAGAGAAAAAAAATGGTTGCCAAAGGTGAATAATTCTATACACCATTAGTTTTATGCATTAACCCATTTGCATCATATAAAAATATGAAAAAAAGTACCATATAATGGAAAATTTTTTATTTCATATTCAGGTGTAAAATTGTATAAAAGTAGAAAAAAAAATCCTTTTTGAGCATTATTTGTTAGTACTTTTGTTCAGTGTGGTAATATTTGAAATGTGGTATGCATATAGGTGTATAATATGAATATAGTACATATCATGTTATATGCATAGCATATAATATAATGCAGCGTATATATACGCTCCAGTGATAGTGACCAGGAAAATTGAGCATGTATATACGCTAATGAGGAAAATGGGTCAAATGTGTAATTGTCTAACTTTTTTTTTTTTTGACAAATACAACTAATCATCTTTGGTGATCTTGCACAGAAAACAGCTTGTCCCAGTAATTAAATTATTCATTCAGAATGTACAATTTAACCTTTATTAGTTGTTAAGATTGTAAATTAGAATTATCTTGAAATCTGACATTCATTAAAAATGAAATTACCTTTTTCTGTATTGCTATCAAATTAAGATACTTTCATATTAAATACTTCAAATTAAATATCAAAGTATAGCAAAATTTAACAAAATACTGAGAAATGCTAAGTTACAAAATATTTACACAGTGTAGTATATAAAATGAAAGAAATATTATAGGAGAAACTAAAGAAAATGATAAGAAAAATACTCTATATTTCCAGAAATCGTATTGAAAAAAATTATTTCAGACATCATGTAGAGGTAGTGATCAGAATTTTTTAAAGAGTAAAAATTTCTTTTTGTGAGGTCTCCCCCATCCCCTCATTAAAATTCTCAGAAGGAAAGAAACTGAATTATAATGATAGCAAATTAAAATGAGACTTAAAATTTGTAAGTAGAAAGCACCATAAAAGGTTTATATCCATTATCAAAAAAAGATCAATTTGAATTTGATAAAAAAAATATTTTGTTGGATAAAATTAATCAATTGCTTTATTCAACTAAAGGAAATGAAGCATAAGTTGAAATATATAATAAAAACTGCATAATTTCAAATTGCAGGTGTGTGAAAATCTATCTTAGAGTTAATGTAGTTCAAGCATCAAAATTAGTAAATATGGGTTTTTGATTCATTTTTCAAAGGAAAAAAAAAAAAAATGAGAAAAGAAAATGTGATGGAAAAATTCCTACAGAATAAATAGATTTTACATAAAAATAAAAAGTATTAAAAAATACTAAAATTTTTTTAAGAGAATGAAAATATTGTATGACAATTTAATTGCTGTTACTGAAAAGATAATAATTTAAAATGGTGTAAAACTATTTATTGAAAAATATGTTCGGAAGATGCTACAGATAAAATTACTGTCCTCATGTGAAGATATAACTGCATGCACCTGCATCTGTTAACAATGAGCTGATGACCAATGGTTGGTCAACTGATGGTAATTTCCCAAACCACAAATGTGGACACTCCCAACAGTAAGATTGGAACAATTTTACTATTATGCAAATAACTAGGTAAAACAATGAAAAGTTAGTCCTTCAGATAAAAATTCAGTTTTTATAATCAATTCTAAAGAGCAATATGCATTTAACATAAACTATAAATGTATTAGTAAGTCATTGACTATAAAAAATGAGTGAATGAAAATGTTTTCTATTTTCGTGCAATGTATGTAAATTTTTTAGAATTAAATTATATACACTATATTAATTCTAGAAATCTGAGATTATGCATAAAGATAAGTGATATACAAATAACTTTATTAAATAAATATTTTACAAAAGGTATAATTTTCAATTTTACATAGATTCAAAGCACTTAAATACAATTTAACAATGGATGTTTCTGAAAAATAATAATGATCAAATCAAACAGTGGAATATAAATTTTACAAAAAAAACAATTGATTATTTTAATGAGAATGACAGGTGTAAAAATATATACATATACAAACACATGCATACAAATGATGCAAAAAAGGCACTTATTTTATGGTTTACATGATTCATGATAAACATCTAAGTTTCTGACATCCCTCCATGTTGGAGGCATATTATTATGGAGTCTATTGCCACATTTACGGCATGGAGCAGTAAATAAAGTTCCATAACTTCTCAGCCATGTCTAGAAAAGTATAAAAATTAATAAATATCCAAACTGAAAAAATAACTCAACAAATTTCTTCAGATTAAACTTAAAGTATAATCTTATTTCTTAAAGCATATACATTTTAGACTTTAAAAAAAATCACAATAAATTGATGCTCAATTAAAATACAGTTTAAGAAAAATGTCACAAGCAATCATAATTGCAAAAAGGATTGATGTGAAGATGAATAATAAAGTACTTTTTATTTACATTAAATCAAAAAATATGAATATAACATTTAATATGATAACAGTATGCTGCAGCTAAGATGATTAATTATTAAGTATTCTAAAAAATGAGACCAGTCAAAAGACCTTCTCATCCATAGTACATTAAGTAACTAAAGTACATACCAGGAAAGACCGAACTGCAAGCTCGGGAAGATTTGGAGAGTAAAAATGCAACATAGCAGCATTTGCATGCTCAGTAACCTAAAAGATCAATCATCAAAAAAATTATTACAACAAAAAAAATTTCTCCTATCACTTGAAAATTTGAAACTCAGAATGAATAAAATAAATGTAAACAAAAATAATTTTTAATTAAAAGTGAAACATTAACTAATTTGACCAAAAAAAATTGTTACCAAGTGTGGGTTTTTTTGTCAAATAGATTCTTTTTTTTTTTATTAACAGATGAATAATAATGGATTTATTATAATAATGTTGGATAAATCTAACAGGAACTAAATACATTGTAAAGATAATTATGGTTAAATAATGCAGTATTATTTAGGTAATTTCCTTGCTTTTTTTTCATGATATGCTGCATATATACATGGAATCCAATAAAAATTAGAAAAAGCATTTATCTTAGTTATTGAAATAAAAGCAGATACTTCCATTTACAAAGTATTGTCAGATTAAGTATCTAAATGTGTGAATATATATTTATTCCTATAGAAAATATATTTATTCCTATAGAAAATATATTTATTCCTATAGAGATAAGCTGCAGAAAATAAATTTTTTGCATCTGCATTGAAAAAAAAAAAAATGTCAATCAGTAAAATGTCTCTCTTAACTCATGAATAAGCATACAAAGACATTTTTTGAATAGTAATTTTCTGAGATCCCAAAATCAAATTTATAAACTTTCCAGTATTTTCTACATACTTCAGATTAGGGTTCAACATTCTTCCAAAGTCTTTCTCATGGGTAATATATACATATATCATTTTTTTAAAAGAGTATAGTTATACATTTATTAAGTTCTATAAATTTTAGAAAATATGAAAGAACAATTTAAAACGAGTATCTTTGGCACCAATACAAAACTAATTCTTTGAACAATAATTATATATACATGATCCAGTTTATTATTTGTGACACTGACAGGCTTTTTCAATACATTATCAAAAATCTAAAGGGATTACAAGAGAAGTTTTGTATATAGAAGAACATATGAAACCCATAAATAAAAATCAGCTGAGACAAATCAGATGGTGTAGGAGAACATTTAAGAAGGATCATACCATTAAAAAGCTTAATATCACTCAGTAGTATCTATAGTAATTATTATATTCAATATTTCACTATTTCTCAGGATATCTTAAATGTAAAATTTACGATATATTTAAATGTTATTAATGTTTATATCAAAATCTGGATGTAATAATTGCCATCTAAATTTGTTATATATTCCTCTCAGAAAATCATATCTCAGTAAATATCGAAGAAAACAGTGAAATTTTAAAAGTGCAATACTTAGCAGAATTAATGCATTTACTTACGCACGAATTATGTAAATTCAAAATATACTGAATTATTGATTTCAATAATTAATTCACAATTTAAATTAAGATATGATATTCAAAATTTTAACTTTTAATCATTATCCTAAATTAAATACATAAATATTCCTCTAATTTTCATTTATAAACAATAAAACAAAAATATATAATAATGCTATTGAGCTAAAATAAGAAAATAAAAATGATTTGCAAAATAAAATTTATATTGAACTTTATTATACTTCAAAAGCAAAATGTAAAACAAAAATTATTAAAACTATACTAATGGGTGAAAAAAAATATTGCATGCATTATTGAGGAATAACTAACCTTTTGAAAGACTAAATAACGGGATCCTGACCACATATCCAACTGAAAAAAAAAAAGTATATGATTATTTAAATACTAATGTTTTTGAAATGCAATGAATATTTAAATTCTTTCAGTTTATTTAATTTTTAAAAAATATTATAAATGAACACATTAAATAGAAACAAAACTAAAACTCTTCAAAAGATTATATATAAATATATATATATATATATATATATAGATATATACAGTAAACTCTCGCTACAACGATACCCGATACAACAATAACTCCCTCTACTACAATAATGTTTTGTGGTCCAGGTGATTTTGCATATTAACTAATGTTAATATCCCCTCAATATTGCGATATTCTCTAGAACAATAAACCTCTGTAAAACGATTTTTCCAATCGAAATTTCAGTATTATTTTCTCCCTTTATAATAATAATTTGATTTTCAAATGCTTTTTTTTTTTTCGTTTTCTTTTGTTATTTTTTCCGTCTATTAAGACTCATTGTGGATATTCAACTTATCCCTGAATAAATAGCTATTGTTCAGATTTCAAAACTGATGAAGTCCACCCTTTTGGGAATTGGAGTTGGTGAGGGGGGGGGGTGAAGTGTAAATGTATACCTAGTCTCCTTTCCCAGTAAGCTTTGGAATTCTAATAAGGTTTAAGGACATCTAAACCTGTCTGGTCACCTTGTCACAGAACAAGTGCCCTTTGTTAGATGAACAGGGGGAGATGGAGGTGGGGTGTTGTTGAGTGACGTACTGAAAAGTGAGTTCAAAGGTTGTTTTATAATCTTTAACGATTTTGAGTTCTACGCGAAACATTTGGTTTTAACTTTTCTTTCTTTCACGCGATATTGTTCCCTAAAGGCCTTATCGCAAGGTGAAATGTCCCCAGCACTTTTCCGTTTCTACCCTCAAAAACCGGTCAAGCAAGTTTCCTAATCGATAACTTATTATGAAGATGATGGTGATGATAATACAGGTCCATCGCAGTCCTTATTGTCATCCCAGGAAGCTCTTCAATCTGTGAATTCTCTACGGACATTTTTTTCAAGCCTTCCGTCGACAAATGATGAACATTTTCGTGCACTAGACTCAATGCATACAGTATTGGTGAACTTAACAGTTAAAAAAAATGAATAAACAAACAAAAATATTGGATTCTTTTCAATAAAAAGTGTTTTCAGGTATGTTAATATTTCAGTGCTTATTTTCTGAATTTATCTTATTTATTTTTTTAGTATTTAAACCACTATTATTAGCATTTTACAAATTAATTTCTTCTAAATATAGACTTAAAAGTAGTATGTTATGCACCTTAAACTAATAATAATAATAAAAAAAAAACTCTTATTAAATGCTCAAAATATGTGGGCCCTCGATATAACAATATGCCTCTCTACAACAATATATTTATTTGGTCCCTAAAATATTGTTGTAACGAGGTTTCACTGTATATATACACAGTAAACTCTCGCTACAACGATACCCGATACAACAATAACTCCCTCTACTACAATAATGTTTTGTGGTCCCGGTGATTTTGCATATTAACTAATGTTAATCTCCCCTCAATATTGCGATATTCTCTAGAACAATAAACCTCTGTAAAACGATTTTTTCAATCTAAATTTCAGTATTATTTTCTCCCTTTATAATAATATTTTGATTTTCAAATGCTTTTTTTTTTTCATTTTCTTTTATTTTTTCCGTCTATTAAGACTCATTGTTGATATTCAACTTATTCCTGAATAAATAGCTATTGTTCAGATTTCAAAACAGATGAAGACCACCCTTTTGGGAATTGGAGTGGGTGAGGGGGGGTGAAGTGTAAATGTATGCCTAGTCTCATTTCCCAGTAAGCTTTGGAATTCTGATAAGGTTTAAGGACAATAAGACCTGTCTGATCACCACGATATTACAGAAAACGGTTGGTGGACTCCATACTTGTAAACTTTGAAAATAAAGTAGAAGACCCTTTCAAAGCTGTAAATGTCAAGGAAGCGAGTAACAATATTGCTGGAAGTTGGTGGGAAGTAACAAAAAAAACATTCGGAATTGCTGGAAAAAGGCCGGTCTTTGTGTTATGGAAGATAAGAAATCTGATAATGATGAAAATTCCACAGACAATGATCTCTCAGATGATCAATAATGTGTTTTGCACATCAAAAATTCCTATCCCAACTTGAGGAAACAAGCGGTAAAAAGTTTGGAGTTAGTATAGAAGACTATTTAACAGCTGATGATGATCTTATGGTTTTCGCAGTAGTTACTGATGAAGATATTCTCTCTGAAATTATGGATGAGATAGGAAACAATGATGAAGATGATGATGATAATACAGGTCTATCGCAATCCTTATTGTCATCCCAGAAAGCTCTTCAATCTGTGAATTCTCTACGGACATTTATTTCAAGCCTTCCGTCGACAAATGAAGAACATTTCCGTGCACTAGACTCAATGCATACTGTATTGGTGTACTTAACAGTTAAAAAATGAATAAACAAACAAAAATATTGGATTATTTTCAATAAAAAGTGTTTTCAAGTATGTGAATATTTCTGTGCTTATTTTCTTAATTTATCTTATCTTATTTTATTTTTTTAGTATTTAAACCACTATTATTAGTATTTTACAAATTAACTTCTTCTAAATATAGACTTAAAAGTAGTATTTTATGCACCTTAAACTAATAATAATAAAAAAAACTCTTATTAAATTCTCAAAATATGTGGGCCCTCGATATAACAATATGCCTCTCTACAACAATATATTTATTTGGTCCCTAAAATATTATTGTAACGAGGTTTCACTGTGTATATATATATATATATATATCTTAGTTTTGCACCCACCAAATTAAAAAATTCATATTTCCAAATCAGCTACTATAAGGAAAGGGAGAAAAATAAAAGAAATATGCAATAAGTCAAAGATTAAAACATACCTTATCATTATCAGTATAGAAATCTTCATTATATCCTTTCACAATAACCCAATCAATAATTAAACCTCTTAACATTATCAGCGCTTTCAGAGTGCGTGCAACAGAAACCTACATTTAAAAAAGAGAAATTAAAATTAAATACATTTTTATATATCAAATTTTGATTTTTGTCACTCTTTTCCCTCAATTTTTAAGTATTAAAAAATACTTTTTAAGCAATATATAACCACAATTTATTGTATTTATTTTTTATTACAAACTATTTAATGGGTAAAAATATTAATTTTTCACATCATTTTCAATCCCCCCCCCCCGAATTTTAACTCTCTGTCATCTGGTAATACCAAACAGACATCCCACAAAAACTATAGGAAAAATACTGATTATACCACATAGGGGTTGAAAACTGTCAGATCCAATGATAATTAAAATTATCCAAACCAGTCTTATTGGCACCAAATAAAACAACCTCAATCAAATGTCATAATCTTAAATGTCAGTGGGTAATTGCATTTGTAAGATTATTAGAAAATTATGTAACTTTTTAAATTTATGAAATTTAATGCAAATATTTTGAATTTTGAAAATGCTTAGAATATAAACATGATAAATTATTTAGAAAAATGATACAAAAGAAAGCTTTCTAATTTTTATATTTCTTAATAAAAAAAATTAATAAGTGAAATACAACCAATGTATTATGTTTTTCAGATTATAATACCCAACATCATTCAAGAATCAGAAAATATGCAAGTTAGATATAATAAATTGCTGAATAAAAACATGAACAAAATTTGAAACTAAATTATAAAATTGGCACCAGATATAAATAAAAATATTGACAGAATACACACAAAATACATGCAATAAATTATGTAAAAATTCTACTAAGAAACAAATAAAATATGGCAGAAATGCACTTGGATAACTTATTAATTATTAAAAAATATAGCATTGAAAAGAAATAGCGCAAATTATGAGAAGTAACAGTGATATAAATGAGGAGATATACAAATTGCACAAATAAACACTAACATGTTTATGCTCACTAACATGTCTAGTAATGCATGTTATTTACAGTAATATATCATGAACACTGGAATTCTCAGGGAAAGATTTTTGTTCTTTATTTCTGAAGTTTCATATCTCTATTAATAATGAAGACTATGTATATGTAGGAATTTATATATTTTTAACAAGAGCAAGCAAATTTGACAAAGATATGCTTTGGAAAGTGGGAATGTGCACTTAAAAGTAATAGTTACTTTTCAAAATTTAGATTAGATAAAAGCAGCAAGATTTCTGCAATAATAGGAAAATATTTATTGAAAAACCCTTTTTGATGATGCCGATTTAGTGGTCGTACAAGTTTTTCCTGAATTTCAGCTATTTTATAAAAACTTTTCATGCTTAATTTTCAACAATTAATTTCATTTTCATCATTCATTCACATAATTTTCTTCCACAGAATAAAACGAACTAAGGAAGAAAACTCTACCTCTTATCAATATAGTTAACATGAGAAATCAATCAATGTACAAAACAAATAGACATTTTGAAATATATTATAGAATACAAAACAGATTCTTCATGGCACTATAATGTCATAGGACTCTATTCCATTAAATGAGTTTATGAAGAATTAACAAAACAGGTGTAAGTTTTCATGACTCAAAAATCCATCATAATTTGATACTTAAAAATACTTTAGTAAGGGAAACATTTAAGCACAAGACATTTAAAGAAGTAGAGATAAGATTATAATGCACACGAGATTTAATTGAGATTAAACACACTAATATTCTGGCAAATTAGTTGGTAACAAAAAGCAATTAGTCTTAAATAAAATATATAAATGATAAGTTCTTCTAGAAATATTTTTGCTTTTCTTATTTAGATAGGAGACAGATTTTCTTCAAAATAAAAAATAATTCATTCATAAAATTCATATTTAAAATATTTAATCATTAGTATGTTCATTCAAAATGCATACTTAGAGAGTTTTTCTTCTATTTTTTAAAGACAAATTCTATATTATGACATAAGAATATTATAAAATGGAAATTTATCTTACAGTTTAAAATGATGTGTTGCTTAGTTCTATTATTTTATTCAATAATTTAGAAGTATATTTCATTGGCATTTCAGCATTTTACATCAATTGAGCACATAATAATATTTGCTATAAAAATTTCTAATGGGAAAAAAAATCATAGAGAAAAAATAAGTTAAATTATATATTACAATGAAGCAAAATGAAACTTTCCTTTCCTTTGTTGATGAAAAAATGTTAATGTTAAACATTAAGTTTATTTTTAAATATACAAAATAAAAAACCACCAGAAACAATATATTTTTTTGATGCATTTATATTACTTTATAAACAAAACAAAAGTTTTTGTAGTCCATAAGATTGAAAATAAATTTGCTCTGATTGATAATGCAAAATCCAGAAAATACATTTTTACTGAATAAATATAATTTCAGCTACATTGGATTAATACATTTATATCTGATGGATTACTTATATATTTGGCAGAGATAGTGTACTTTAAGAATTCACAATAAAAATTTTAGATTGCTTATTTAAAAATAATTTTAATTATAATAATTTGTGCTTTTACTCAAATATATGTAAAAAATTTCAGACTTAAACACAGTAAAATAAAAACCACAGATAAGCAAAACCTCTTAATATGTGATTATATGTTGTGATCTAGTGACTTAGAGCAAATATTTTTTAAGCGAATAAATATTAAACTAATCACCTGCAGATTTTTAAAAAACTTTTATTTAATACTTAATAGCATTAAATATGATTTAGCTTATTTAATGGATTAGGTTAATGAGTTATTGATAGTTACAGCAGAAATTAAAGTAATTTTAGATTATATTTTAATTATCGTAGCTTTTCTAGATGCAGCAATAATTTACGTGACAGAGAATATTGTTCTTTGGTTAAATAGCGTGAAGACATAGGTTGTCTTATCTAGGGTTTATTAGATAACAAAACAATTAAAGGCACAGGTATACTCCATAGTATAGTGGGTCTAGAAAACTGCACTATGGTTTATACTGGAAGGGAGAGAGCCAAGATCACACTCCCCACCGTCCGAGAGTTAAGTTCGTGTCTGTTAGAAAAAAATATATAAACAAGCAGCAACAGCTAGACCCTTTAATGATTACATGATTGGCTTTCCACACAAGAAGATGTCTTGATTCACTTAATTCTTAACAGACATCATTCCTCATACACATCATGAAAAAATATTTTTAGTTTAAAATATAATCTTTTATAAATTATGCAGAGGATTAACATATTAAAATAATATGCATCTAAAAATGAAGGAATTAATCTAAAATGTCTTCAATGCATTTCCTCTACAAATGATAGAAAAAGAATGCAGGTATTTTTGGCATGCTAAAGGTCAGACTATTTTATCCAGAGCAATCAAATTTTGTATAAATATACTTTGGTAGAATAGAATGCACACCTAAGAGGAATTTTTTTAATTAATCACAATCTAAATTAATTAATATTGAGATTTTTTTGTTATAAATTTGGAAATAACTTAACATTTTAAAATTCAAAAAGAATGTTATCTCAAATGTACAAATTTAGCTGTAGTGAATCTTCCCCTCCCACCCAGCCAGAAACTTGACAATTTTTTTAAAAAATCTTCATAATTTCCCTAAATAGATCTTTTTGCCCATGAAATTCTCTTTCAGCTTCATTCAGCTTTTTTCCCCCCTTCTCTTGATGAGAATAAAAAAGAAAGCTTTTTCAATTTATATAAGATGTCACAAAGTTAAATTACATTTTCACAAAAGTTAAACAATTCCACAAAAGACAATTGATTACTAAGGCACTAAAGTTTCAATAACAGCATGATGTCATAAGTCTTAACTTAGTTAAGAAGTTCAAACACAACAAAACAAATTAGAAGTAAATGTACTAAAATAATATGATTCAAATATCTAGTACAATCTGATGCTTAAAATACCTTTGTTAAGAAAATCATGAACATCAACTCTGCATAAGAGATTTAATTAAAGTCAAATACAATTAACAGACATTGCAAATAACCTGCCTACCAAAGATGACTAATGATTTTATAATTAAAAATAAAAATGAGCGGATAAAATTTATTAAAATAAGAAAACATATAAAGGATACCTCCTTTAATCATAATAATAAAAAAAGAAGTAAGAAAACAGTATGAACACAAATATATTTTTTTACCATTATTATGGTTGAAGTACCATAAGGTTTAATAACTTGCATTTCTATGTCTGGAAATATCCGAGTTAAATGAGAGGCTGTCTGATCAACAAACCTGAAATAAAATAACAGATAAAAAATATATATCAAATCCAAATTGAAATTTATTATTTTAGTAGTACATTTTGTATTTATATAAAATACGTAAAAAATAAATAAATAAATAAATAAAATTTAAAACATCTTAACTATTTCAGAAATAGTTAAGGTAGCATCTTTAAACATACTTACTGAGTTTATTTCAAATGATAAATAATATTATGACAATTTTTAGCATCATGGCAACAAATGTCAAGCTAATTACAATGGCTTGTACTGCCAATTGAAAACAGTTTAAACTCTTTTTATATTATCATTTTTTATTATTTGTTATTTTTGACAGAATAGAAATGCTCAAAACTGAAATATATATTTAACATAACAATCACAACCAAGCAGTCATTGAAAACTGTATAAAAGCAAAATAAACATTAACACAAATAATTTACTCCGATAGAATTAAGTATTACAAGCTATACTTACTGAGGAGGAAGATTATGACCTGTAGGTTTAGTTCTTAACTGTTTTGAAGGTGTCAATGGACTGAAGTGTGCTCTTTTCAGAGAATTTTGAGAAAAAATGCTGGTTGCATGAGTACTCAGCTCATAAACCTAAAAAAATAAAAATAATAATAGTAATAAAAAACCCTTTTCAACAGAATAAAATGAAAAATATATACAAAATATCTATGAAATTAAAAATTTAATTCTGTAATGATTTTTTTAAACGTTCCATTCCATTTTGCATTCCATAATGAATTTCAAAAAATAGAACTTATTAAAAAATTAGAATGAAAACAATACTTAAAATAAATTTTAAATGACAAATAATGCATAATGCTGTTTTCAATAAGTGCAAAATATATCAAACAGATTTTAGAAACATAATTGTTGTAGAAAATAAAATGTCAACATGACTGTTTAAAAACAAATTTAATAAGAATGAAATTGAATAGATAGCATGATTGAGGAAAAATAGGCAACAATAGATTTATGTTGCCTCTTTTTCCTCCTATTAAGACGATATGAAGTAAACCTCCTTCATTAGTTTTTTTTAATATACTAGATGATCCGAAAGTTAGGACAAACTTTAAAAATGAATAAAGATAACAAGATGTGGTTTGCACTAAACTGATGGAAAAGAAATGAGGTTTTGAATGACAATGAAACAAAAATAGTTCTGTCAGCAACTAACAGTTAGTGTTGTTGGATTTCTGATGTAGTATTATGAAAAGCAGCAAATGATATAAAAAGGAGAAAATGCAGCAGGTAATGATAGTGGAAGCTTATATGTATCGAAATGCCATTCATAGTTGAGAAAACACTCTAAGTTAAACCGTATTATAAGAATTAAGAAAATGCCACTAAGGCATTGGGAGCATATCGCTACATGAAGGATATGCGAGATAGCAAAGGACCAATAATGTCTTCTGTATTGAACAAAGTAATTAAGAAATTTGAAGCTGCAGGTTCTATAGTGGACATCCCACAGCAACCACTGCTGTTGCCATGACAGTGGAGCGGACAGTGCAATTCCTATAGGCAGTTTCTGCACATGGGGAGTGCAGTGCTCAAGAAGTTTTGAAGCAGACAGGAATGTCCGATGGAACGGTCTAGTGAGTACTGCGAATAACTCTGAAGTGGTATCCCTACAAGTTACAAGAACTGAAACCTCCTGACTTTGACTCTCGGCAAGAATTTGCAAATTTGGTCTTCAATAGGATGGAAGAGCAGCATGATTGGCTTCATACTGTGCTTTGGACAGATGAAGCACATTTATCACTTTTTGGCACTATTACCACCTACAATTGTTGAATGTGGACCTCAGAAAATCTACATATATTTGTTGAGGAACCCTTGCAAACAGCCTAAAGTGACATTCTGGTGTGGCTCACTGCTGTCAAAATTGGTCCATTTTCTTTTTCAAAGAAATCCCACAGACAGGTTTCAAAACAGTTTCTATCAGTGGTCAGCAATATACAGGCACTGTTACAGAACAACATTATTTCTGAACTGCTGACGTGACAGGCACTCCAAACAGTCACCTTTATGCAAAATGAAGTACTATCTTATAATGCTCTGCCTATGAAATGCTTGCTATGTTCAACATTTAGGGAGGATCACGTTATCAGTCAATACTTTAATTACACATGGCCTACAAGATCTCCCTGACATCCTGTGACTTTTGGTTATGGGAATTCTTGAAGTCGAAAATGTACTGCGACCAACTGGCATCACTAACAGCACTGAAAAATGCCATCCGCCAATATGTGTCAGCCATAATGCATGAAATGTTACTAAATGCTGTGAACAGTGTGTTATTTCACAGATGTACTTCTGAATGATGGAAAAATATTGAACATTTAACTAATTAACTGTAATTAAGCTGACTTGAAAGTTGTCAATATTTAACACAAGATTTAAAAAAGAAAACACATAAGATAACATACTTTATCAAACCAACGATGTGACTTTATTAACTCTGAATATAGAGGAGTTTTCTCATATGCTGGATCTTGACTTAGCAGACCAGAATTCCCAAGATTTAAAGGAGGATTCGGAGAACCTAAAAGAGTACCAGCAGTTTCCAACTCTCTAAAAATAAATAAAAATTTTACTTCAGTAACTTGCATATATCTATTAAGTCTTTTCAAAATTCATAACATCTTCACAAAAAAAACCCCATATTTTTTTAATATAAAATGCTATAATATTTATTTAACAAGGAAAAAATAATTCAAAAATCTTTTGATTAAAAAAAGAGAGAGAGGGTGGGAAAGAGAGAAACTGGACTAAACAAGAAAAATGACAGAAATGAAAAATAAAATGACAATAATTTTTGATAGCTTTCTATTCAATATTGTACGAATAAAGTCTATTTACTCCACACAAAAAAAAATTCTGTTGAGATGTAAATATTAAACTTTATACTTTTTTACCAAACTTTTTTCATTACTTAAGTATAAACATATGGAACTCAACAAAAGTCAATGAAACAAATAATTAATAATCTAATAAAAATTTGTGTAGATTATACTATTAGTATATTAACTATATGCCGAAAATTACTTACTAAAGATGATCCACCAATATGTCTTTTCATAACTAATCTTTGCAATGGTATATAGTTAATACAAAAGGTTGCTAATGGCATGCAATAAATGCATATGCATGGATTTCACACACAACAAAAATAAATCATGCATAATTCAAGAATAGAATAGTTTATAAATAGTCAAGAATAGGATAGTTTTCTCATGGAAAATTGTTGTCAAAATGACAACAGTTTTCCATAAGAAATTATAAATATTTTAACAACATTAGAAAATATACCATTGGCTACTATTAAATTTTAAAGAAATATAATGGCTATGAGAGTAAAGGTATTTGAATATGATAACCTGAACATTAGGAAATTATAGATGTATTGTCTATTAACCCTTTGCGTACCAGACGGCGTTATCTATACATAGCATATATCCACTAGTGGTTACATGGTACGCAAGGGGTTAATAAACATTCTTGAAAAAATTCCAATTTTAAGTTAGTATTATACTAATAGTAATTTCAATTTTACAGCACACTAACGTACCATAAACAATAAATTTATTATATAGAGCTATTTAATTCCTTTTAAAATATAAATGTGAAAGATCTGTTCCTGAAAAATTTCCTGCATATTTTGCAGGAAAATATTTAAGTAAAGCATTGAGCAAAGTAAGAATACTTCGTTAAAAATCTTTTATTAATATGTTACATAAATAAGGATTATAATAGAGTTTTTTTATAATAAAAAGTTGAAATTAAGATAATTATCAACATACCTCATTCGAATTTTCACATTAGCAAGCGTAGCTTGCACTTCATTAATAAATTTTTCACGCTCTTCATCTCCATAAGCAGCTGTTGCACCATCACCAAGAAACTTAAAAACTTCTAAAACCGTACTTCTAAGTGCTCTAACAGCTTTAAGACCAGATTGCAAAGCATCTATGTTAATTCCAACATCAACCATGATCTCGCAAAGTGTTTGCTTTTCTTATTATGATAGTCGAAGAGAACAGATTCTAGTGGATATTTATAAATGATTAAGTTGCGAAAGATTCTTCTTTATAATTTCGAATTCACTAATTTTGTAACTAATTTAATCCATTCAAATTATCAATAGTGCATTTTAGCAACCATTCAGCGTCAAATAATTATTTACAATTTAGTAACTACAGTTCCAGTTAAAAAAATGGATACATATTATGGAGTATCAAGAGATATAAATATTATTAGCAGCAAACGACAGATAAAGACAAAATTTTTAGCATTTCTGTTCAAAATCAGACAATTATATAAAATAACAGAATGTGATAGTTTGGATTTATAATATCAGTGCAACTGAACAAATCGAATTCACGATATACCTCATTTTTTATATCTGGCAATACTAGTTTTAGTTTCGGTTTGCACTTCGCTAATTTCAAATTTACTTTCCCGAACCATAACTACACAAAACTGTATGGGGGATGAAATAAATTGCAACTTAAATTACGTCGAGACTTCCAACTATAAATTGTGGGCCATTTGTCTATTCAGTAGTAATTATATTGTTATGCGGTATCTGAAAGGAATTCCCTGTAATGTAGTTCTTTAAGGTGTATTTCATTTAATCTCCTTTGATAAAAGTATTACTTTAAGTTAAAATCTGCGAAGTGTAGGAAGTGGTAAGTATTCGTTTTATAATATAAGAGGAAATTACTGATTTTAAAACTTTATTAGCGCTAATAACAAATTTTCTAATATGTATAATATTATTACACATATCTTAAATTTTCAGTTAATTAAAATTAGTATGAATGCCGGAGAATATTCGGGTCGATCTTATTTTAGCCCACCTTTGGCGAAAGTTAAGAATTCGGTTAATTCCCAATATACGGTACGCTCCTTGTCCGCCATCTTGTTTTTGGCGACTATTGGCGAAACACGACTCCGCGAAGCATACGCCAAGTACCTAAGCCTAACACGTAGCGGGACACCGACCG
>JAPMOQ010021077.1:986154-1001070 GCA_026543055.1 Argiope trifasciata
TATGTGTGTGTGTGTGTGTGTGTAATCCATTGAAATTTAATTTTAAATAATATGATAAAGTGCATAATTTTTTTTGAAGTTTTATGACATTTTATTAAAATTATTATTATTACTATATAGAAATGACAGCAGTGGATAACAATTTTCCTAGCAAAAGATTTAAAAGAATGAAAAAAGAAATTCATGATTCAGAATCTTTCATACCATGGAATTATCAGGTTTCTTTTCTTTTCTTTTAAAAGTTAATATGTTGTATCACAATGCATGACTTTTATAAAATCCTATGATAAGCCAGTCCTATTTGTACTGTAATGCTTATTATTGAACATTTACAAATGATTACATTTACTGCAAATAATGAGCTGATTTCCATCTAATTAAAAATTTTCAGAACTTTTATTTTCTTTCCAAAACTTTTGTAGTAATCTGGTTAATTCTGATAAGTTTTTTTTTTTTTTTTTTATTTATTTTTTTTTTTTTTTTGTATATGACATTTAAACAGAGTTACACAGTTTATTGTATTTATCGTTACTATAAGATAAATTTGTACTGACTTTTTTTTAAAATTATTACTAAATTTATATATATATATGTATATGTATTAGTGCTTTTGATGCTACTATTATCTTTTGCATTCAATTCTTATTAATATGAATAAATTAGATTTAAAAAATTACTCAAAAAGAAATATATATTTAATTTTTATATTTTAAATTCATGTTTACACCTTGTAGTTTTTTTATAATTTTTATTTATTGTAACTGCTAATATTAATCACATAATATTAAAATATGAACCAGTGACCCTCCTCCTAGACAGTTAACATTATATAGCTTTAAATTTGTGTTATAATGAAGTTAATTCATATTATAGTATTTTTCTGTAAAGGGAGTAAAATCACAGCCTGGTAAATGTTGTTATTTGAATATTATAAATATGATGCTTTTGGAGCCTTTGCCTCAAATTTTAAATCCTCAAAAAAGACCTCTGATTGATCCTGCAAGAACACCCGGAACTTTGGCTTTTCTCTGTTCAGTGAAATTGCTTTCTGTAAGTGAAAGTATATTTGATATGTTAATATGGTTACATATTTTTTAATTTGTTTGAAAGTAATATAAAAATGCCAAGAAAAAAAATTAATATGCTTTTATAGCAGCAAGATGTTAAAGTTTTGATTAGTTTTTAATTCAAGTTATCAGTAAAATTTTGAAAAAACTCTTTCTTAGCTACCTTCTACTTCCAAAGAAATAAATCCGTATTCAATAGCTTTAGTACCAGCAATTTAATTTTTAGAGTACTTTGCATGATTTTTTTCATCTTCATAGCATAATTGATGTATAGAATGCTAGCCATAACCTTCCAGCAGGCACGGCCAGCATACCAACATGAAATGTCGCACGTATTTCTCACATACGCTATAGTAAGTTGTAAATTTTCAAAGACGTAACTATTAAAATTTATTTTGTAAATAGCTTAGAATCAATAACTGCAATTACCTTAAACATTTTTTACTTAAAAAGAAGCAGAAACAATATAAAAATAGATTGCAATAATAATATAAAATGACCACAGTTGACTGAATTGATTTAAAAATAATATAAGTGAAATTGTCGATATTTTGACAGAACAATTTGCATCTAAAATATAGAAGTGCAAAAATACAGAATTTATGTATAAAAAGGAAAAAGTTCTGTTCAGATCAATATGAAAAGGAAGAAAATAGTTTCATTGTTATTTAATTGCAGCATTGCAATTTCAGCAAATGTGTTTAGTATGCTCCAAACATATAAATTTCTGTCAAATCTCACAAAACCTCATGATTTTAGTCCGCTTTTCTTTTTAGCAAGATTTTTTCCCTGATGTCACATCTTCCAATTCTACAATACCTAGTTTGGCTTTTCTCTTTAGAACCTTTAATTTTAGCTCACTTTTTAGAGTTGTGGGTACTTTTTGTCAACATTTTCCTTCATAAGTGCATTTGCCAGCTGTCGGCAGTCTAAAACAATACGGATTTATTTGTAAAATCATACAAAATCAAATGCGACAAAAACTTATATAAACTCAGCTTGAGAGGGCCACCTTTTATAGTTCTTTCCATTTCTGGGAGGTAGGGCTAGAAATTTTTGGACCAATCAGGCATACCTCAGTTTCTAATGGATAGATAGACAATATTCTTAAAGTTTCAAGAATTGTACATTTTGTCGCCAAATGGTCGTCAAGCTCTGGGATCATTGATGCGGCATCCAATACTGCTGACTGTGAATTAGTCTTTCATAGTATGACACTATTCATACTGGGAAGTAAAATTATAGGTTTTGAATATCGAACACCTTGGTCAAGGTGGGGTCTCTTTAAAATTTTGTTGATTTATTTCCTAAATTAAATATTTTTTGTTAGCATTAGGTAAAAGAGTATGATCACAATTTAAAAAAGAACAAACCTTAAAGCAAAAAGCATTTATTTCAATTGGGTGATGCAAGTGTGATAGAGAAATTAGATTTAAACTACTGCAGATTGACAAATGAAATAGATGTATCTGTAAAATATGCCTCATCCATTACCAAATTGTAACAAATGTATAAATAAACAAAAATTGGAGATCTGAACCTACAGTACAAAACATCATTATCATGGCTAAGCCTTGTTATGCAACTTACAGAAAATTTTTACAGATCTTCACCGTTTTCCCAAATACTCTTCAATCAAAATTTCCCTATAAATTTCTTAAGATGAAAAAATATACTAGAAATATTAGGAGAATTAGTAGCTCATAATTGCTGGCAACTATTGGATTAACATATCTTTTTAAAGTTGCAGTTGTTTAGAAGTTTGAAACTTAAAAGTGATTTTTAGCATCAGTCATTTTTGTTGTCAGTTTTGGAAATAAAACTTCTATCTTTATTTCTTTTTTATACTTTAAATTGTTTAAATGCATGTGATAAAATTTAAAAGCTTGAATAAATTTAGTTCAATAAAAATAAAGGAAGAAAAGCATGTACATTGTGTAAATGACAAGCTTACAAAATTCCAAAAGCTGCATGTATTCTTTAAATAAAACTTTTTAATGTATTTTTTATATTCATTATCTTGAAACCAAGAGTTTATGTTTGTTTCATGTCTATTTTAAAAATAAGTCATTTTTTTTCTAATTTTTTTTTCTTCCTGATAGTGTTTATTAAATCATTCACTCTCTAATAAATATTAAAATATTCACTCTCTGGTTATGAAATCCCCTTATCCAGTAGAAATATACCTAAAATTTGCCAGATATTTCATTTTTAAATATGATTAAATGCTGTTAAAAAGATTTAATTAATAGTTTGGTATTCAAAAAATATTTGTATCATGAAATTAACTGTTATGGTGATAAACCAGTTTATTAATTGCATATTAGTAATTTTACCCAGGTGTAAATAGGTTCCAGATCAAATTTTAAATTATATTTTGAATATTCATTGTGTGAAGACTAACTTTCTATGTATTTATGAATATTTTGGGCTTTAAACAGATTTTATTATTTTAGAGCATTTTTTATTTGAATTTGTTGTTCTTGGTCCTTTGTTTATTGTTAATCTAATTAGCTAATAATCTGCTATATGACGATAAATAAAACAAATATAAGCTATCATTTCTACTTTGTAACATTTTAAATTAAAGTCATTTCTTTGTTAGATTGAAATATCCATTTATGCGAATTGGTTTGGAAGAGAAAAAAAAAGTGAGGTACATTTCATAATTTTATGCATAGCATTTCTTTATGAATTGTGTGCTCATGCATATATTATGTTTTGCCTTTTTTTTTGGGGGGGGGGGGGGGTTAAATTCATTGACTAACTTGAATAAACTTCAAGTATTAATTAATTGTATTCAATGAATAATTTTTTTACATTTTTGTGATATTTACCTTTTTTAGAAACTAATTCATTGCCATTATTATTTTGTGACTGCACATTTTTAAATTATTGTATTAAAATTTAAAGTTTTCTCAGAATAGTAGAAGATAATATTATGGCTTATTTAATTTTATTTTTTTCATGTGTAAGCAAGGGAGTTGCAAATTGATAGATTATGTTGATTAGAAAATCAAAAGTTCAATTCTTAGAAAAACTTCTATAAAAAAATTTAAATTCCTTTCTCATTCATGGTATTGTTAGTTTCTGTTCTGATAAGAAAAGAAAAATCCAAATAAATTTCAATTTGTTTTTCAAAATCTGTTTATAGATTCACCAATATTATCTTAAAGGAATTGAATGATTTGAATTGGAAGATGTTGATGTTCCCAAAGCACTAGGTGATGTATTTGCATCGGTTGCTGGTGCAATTTATTTAGACAGTGGGATGTCTCTGGGTGCTGTTTAGAAAGTGTATTATCCATTGATTGCTCCTATAATGTGTAAGTAATTTAATAGATATAATTCCAAAAAAACTCAAATCTGTCCATTTGAGGACAGAGAAAAAATCTATTGAACCCAGTAATATTGCTTTATTCTACAAAAAACTTAGGAGCAAAACACAATTGAAGGCTTTACAAGAAAAGAATTGCATTTAAAGCAGCAGATATTATTAAATAATTATTATAATACAAGCATTAAATGAAAAAGCTACTCTCTGTCTCGTGTTCATTCTTGTCTGTGCACCTCATTCTTATCTGTTTACAAGCATTGAATGGTTGATAAATAACTGACCTCCTCAACTCGGGGACTTTGTTTGCAGGGAAGCAATATTATAAATCCGTAACTATATTTTAAATGCACTCGATAACCATGTCATTTAAGCACACCTTACAAAAAGTTTTGTTGATTTGAAATCATTATTTGGAAATGTGTTTTTATTTAATTTTTTGAAAAAAGTGCATGTTAGAGAGAATTGCAAATGCATTTTGTTGGGATAATAAAATATACATGCTCAAGCAACTCTTTAAAGAAACTAATAGTCTTAAGAATGTCTCATTTTTATCATGTATCTTTTTGAAACTATATTTTATTGCATGACATCGCTGACATACTGTTGTCATAAAAAGGTAACATGACTATTAAGGGTTAAAAAAGAAAAGAATAAATTAAATAATGGGGGTGAACTTTTTGTAAAAGCCTTGGAACTTTTTACCTTATAGGAATGAATTTAACATTTAAAGGGTTTCATCATTCTTAGCCCCTGTTGTCTTATACTATGTACAGTTCACAAAATAATCTTAACTAGCGTAAAAGTTGGGCAGATCCCTGGTGCTCCTATTCCAAATAAAGTAAATAAAATAATGTGCTGTAATAAAAAGTGTATTTTTTATTCCAAATTATTAAAAAGTAAAATAAAAACATAAAAGTTTGAGAGAATATGAAGCTGGATCATAGTTGCTGCTCTAAGACACCAACTAGCTCTTTTGAAATATAATACATTCATGAAACATAAAAATATAATAGATAAGCATTTGTATTAACATTAATTTCTAACTTATATGAAGGTATGTGCACATATTCAGTTCTTGTTAACACTGATTTGACTTTCTTACAGTTTATGCCTCATACTGGTTTAGTTTTAAATGTGCATTTGTCCTACAAAACCTTGTCAAATCCTTTGTGCAATCTTGTCTATTATACAGCTATGGTTAAAAAAATCTTTATAAATATAAGTAAAGATGCTCATCCATAAAATTAATAAAAATGACCGTTTTGAATTTTTTTTATAAAATAAAATTAATTGCTTGATAAATTACTTAGTTAAAATTTATTTATATTTATCAAATTTCTATTTTTTACTGAATAATAATTAATTATACAAAATAAATTTTAAAAGATAAAATTAAAATTAAAGGCATCAGTTTGCAATATAGTGTAGGGTCAAATTCCCCTGTTGCTACAATGCACGTGTTGTATTTAACACTATTTTCTTTTAATTGAGCATTATTGTTGGATATTTCTGATTAAGAAGTTTAGTTAGTTTATTTGATTAGAAGTTTATTGTTATTATTACTCCATAAAATATGTAAAAAATTAGGGTTTGATTATTTTTTTAGGTCCAAATCATTAAAATGATTATCGTTAAATTATTATTTCTAATTATAAAATATAATTACGAAACAATTTTTGTACACATTTGAAATATGAGAATGACTGCTTTTTAGGCTGTCTCACTTTCCAGGCTACCATTAAATTACTGTGAGAGTATTAGACTTTCTATTGCAGATTTAAGCCCATTAAACAATAGGCTATACAGTAAAATTTATTGTTGTATCTTAAATGACATTCCCAGTCATATTAAGTGAGTGGCATGTTATAATTTAAATTCATTTTTGTCATTCTGAAATTCAAATAAGTAAAATAAATTTTTCTTTGGCATTTTTTAAAAATATTATTTTGATAATAACTAAAAGGAAATGAGGGAGGAATTTCTGAAATTACCACTACTTTAATACTATTACTAATGCTATCTAATACTATTTTGGTGCCAAATTATATCATTTTCAAAATATCCATACTGCTTGATGTCCAATGAATTATCAAAATACCAAGACAGATTTTAAGATATTACCTGTTCTGAAAAAAAAAAAATTTGATTCTGCCCAATGCATTTGGTGCTTTTTGTATATAAAAAAAATAATAAAATGAATGCATTATAATCTGTATATCACTTAAAATTGCTTTTTTGTTCATAGAAAACTTTTGCAAATATATCCCAATATCTCCTGTTAGAAAACTGCACAAACTTGTGAAATGCCCAAAAAATATTTGGGTAAGTAATATATTTTTTTTTTTTGTTTGAATTGGTTTTTAATTTTGTTGTTAATTTTAATTTCCTTGGATAATTTATTAGTTGAGGTAAGTAATTTTACTTTTGTGGGAACTAGAAATTCAGAAAACAAATTCAATAAAAGAATTCTACGAACACTTCTTCCCATACTTTAAGGCCCTTGAATTCTAATTAATTATTTAGTTTTTATTAATTTATTTACGTTTTGTTTAAAGGGTTAATTTCGCTTGTTATATTTTAATGTGAAAAAAATATTTTAAGGGGAGAAAATGGGTAAGTATAATGAGCATGATAGGATTGGTATATCTTTTACATTTCCTTCAGCTTTACCTTCAAAATAGTGACAGCAATTAGCTATGTTTTGAAAATATATGTTTTAATACTGCTAATGAGCTTTTGTTATAATGGGTGAAAGTATCTTTAAACTATTTTCTATCATTCCAGAGAACCAGTGTTTAAAAATCAAAATACTTATATTGAAGTCACTTTACCAGATGGAAGGAAATATCAAGGTGTTGGTCCTTATAAAAAAATTGCAAAGAAATCCACAACAAAAAGAGCTCTTGCTGATTTTAAAAATAATTCAGGAACAACTCTTAATGAAACAGAATATCAGAGGATATTTTTAGAAAATTGTATCCATTTGTTAAGTTTTTGTATTGTTTTTTCCTTTAATTTCAATGTTACTTCTATCAAATGTGGTTATTTTATTAGTTGTTTTTATAGTGTAGCCATTTGTAATTTTAGAGCTTTTCATTATGAAAGTGGGGACTGTGATATAAGGATTGCCATTTACCTCCATTTTTATAATTATTTGACAGTCACTTTTTAAGTAAACTGTAATTTGTAAGTTATAATATATTTTTGTTGAACATTAGCCACATAAAGAATTTAATATGACAATTTTCATTTTGTATCTTATAATGTTGTTATCATGTATTAAACTTACATTTTTTTAAAACTTTATGACCTCGTGCATAAGTTAGTTAACATCTTGCTTATTTATTTTATGCTTTAAATGGTGTTATTTAATGTAGATAAAATATCCCGAATTTAAGTTATAAAAGTATCCTAAAATATTCTAATTTAAGTTATAAATAAGGTTTTAGTGTTTTTTTTAACCTAAAATTTCGGTTTATCAAAAACTATTAATGAGAAATTTTTATATTAACAATTTCATTTTCCTTCTCTATTTAGAACAAATTAAAAAGGGTTTGTCTTTGTAAATATTCAAGAATAATGTTAAAATTGTTGATTAAACTCATAGCTGATATAATGTGGAATACAAAAAAAATGAGACTTAGTGAAATTGTTTGTAAACTTGATTTAGTTAATTAATATCAAAAGAAAGTTTTGTAAATAGTGTCTTTTTAAAAGATAAAATAAAATATGCCCTGTAATTGATTCTAAAATAATAATTTAATTTATTTTGCCATATTTAAAATATTTAATTTTTACTTTTGAATATCTGTGTGTGTGTTAATTGAAATTAAAGTTAAAATTGTTATGTATAAGTTTAATTGCGGCAAGAAAATAATTAAGAACATTTTATTACATATACATATAAAATCGATGTCCTAGCATAGGGGACATATCTTCCCCCTCATCTTGGAGTTCTGTTCTCGGGAATTGTTGTTCTTTCTATGAGATGAGTAAATGTGCCTTCCTATAAAAAAGTTTTGTGCAAGCAAATATGAAGCATGAAGTAACTAACTCGTTCCCTTGGTCCTAGTTGGCAATACTGAAAAAATAAGACTCAAATTTCTGTCAGCGGACTGATAAAGTGCCGTAATTAACAATAACAACAGTATATATATTCATTTTCTTCATTTAAGCTAACATCCAAATCCAGCAAGCACATAAGAATTTGTAAGTTTTAACCCTGGGCCGTATAAGTCTTTTCTTATAATCATGTATTAAATGCAAATGCTAAATATAAATTTAGAAAATATTGAAAAGTTATTTTGTTGCTGTTGCAGTATGGTACTCTAAACTTGTAAATCATACATTTTATGAAAATATTTGTGGCAAATCTAAAAATCATTGAAAAGATTTTTTTGACACCTTAACTATTAAACATAGCATGCGACTCTTATTTTGTAAATTATGAACTTTCTGGATTTACTGGATGCTAATCTTGGTTTCATTGTAAAGATTTTTGGGAGATTTTGAATCGGAGCATGGGACTCTTAACTACTAAGTAATAAATATTATATGAATGCTGGATATAATTTTACTTGAAATCATTAAAAAGATTTAAGGGTTGTTCAAATTATTGAATGAAATCAAACTGCTCTAAAACACATCATCAAAACTTATGAAGGGATTAATCTTGTATTAATTTTTGTCCTTTGCCAGAGCTTAAGAAATGTTTTTTCCTTGTAATCCCATATTAGATTTATTTTCAAAAAGTATTCCATATTTCCATTTATAAATAAAAATTCCAGGTTTTCCATGTTGTGCAGACAGATGGATGTTATATATTTAACATACTTTACAAAAAAAATTATGAATAAATGGATTTTAAGATTCTTTTACATATTGTAAGCACCATTACCTTTTTCTCAAATATGAAGCACACATAGAGAAAATATTATAGTCAGAAAATCAAAGAAATGTTTAGTATTAATAAATAGTAAACCAAATGGAAATTAGATGGATCTATATATATGTTAAGGCAAAATTTTGGGTAAGAGAGCCTTGGTAGATAATTAATACAATAATTAATATTGAAGTTATGTATAAATTCATTTATTTTTCAATTCAATAAGACAATATAAACTTTTGCAATCCTTTCTTTTCTGTATATTTTGTTATTGTGATTTTGTATATATATGCAGAAGCAATTATTTTTCTTGGAACCACTAATTTAAAATTTTTCTTGCTAATTGACCTTCTTTTAAATCAGTTTTTATTTATTAGATATGTGTCTGTTTTATTTTTACTTCTTGTAAGCATAAATATTTCAGTATTATTGTTTGTATTATAAAACTAAATAAAAATTGTAATTTTAATATATTTTGTGTTTATTTATTTTCATAAATATAATTACACAATATGGCTAAATAATTATAGGCTCTACTGCTTACTGCTACATTTTAAAACCTTTGTGTAAAATTGTTCTCACTTCTCGTGTATGCCCAGGGCCAATAATCCTTTCATCTAATTTTTTCAGACAACTTCATTGAAAAAATTCGACTCAAACTCATCTTACAAAAGATAATTATTTTTTAAAGCTACATAATTATTATGTATAATTTATAAAAATAAATACTGCAGAAATTTTGATAGGCTCCTTTGCTTATAATTTTATTCCTTTGTATTATGGCTGCGATTATTTATTAATTTGGGACTATTGGTCATGAACATCAAAACGAATTGTGTGCTGCTGTCAGTATTTTTCTGTATGTAAAAAATATTCACAAAAAAACCTTATTACATTATTAAAACATTTTATTTAAAATAGCTGTCTTTTTATAACAGTGTAGAATTATGGTTATTTAACTCTTTAATATCCAAGCATTTTTCAAGCAGCACTGCCTTTATTATCGAGCCTTTCTTGGCGTGTCTCCGGAAGATAGGGACTCTTCAAAGCTGACAGGCAGTTACTTCCTGGGGTCTGAAGTTATAAATCTCTCATCGTTCTCTGAACATTTGCCTTGCGGTTTTCTGACCATGAGTTGCCTCCCCTTCCTTACCAGAGACTCATTGTATTGTATTGACGGTTTTTAGTATGGAGTATTTCATACATTTCCTTAGGGTATTTTTTCCATTACCAAATATTTTATATTTATTTATTTATTGAATGAAAGTTCTGTATTAAGTTTCCACAAATTCGCGCATGAATGAAACACGCGTAAATTTTTTGTAAATCACTTTTCGATCATCGAAACAAAAGTTGGGACAAATATCTACAAACACAAAAAAAAAAGAAGAAAAATTCTTTTTTTTTTCCTACCTAACCTTAATTTAACTTTTAAAATGTTATTACAACAATCGTTTGTCAATCTTAGATAATATGGCATACATTACTGCTTACTTTTTTTCACTGCAAAATAAATCAGAAAATAAGCGGAAGGATTTTAAAGCTTTACTCTACAATTAAAAAGGAAAAATAAAATTTGAGAAAATGTTTTAAGCAATCAGCTAAAATATTTTTTGGCCAACCATAATTGGTGCTTGACTGATCAATGTTGCTTTCATTAGTAGCAGGTAAAATTGTTTCGATTTCTTCATCAGTGAATTCAAATTTACTTTTAATCGTAATGAAAAAATAATAAGCGTTTAAATAAAACAAAAATTGAGAATAAAAATAATTCATATGTAAAATAAAGAGTAGAAATTCACAACTGACGAAAAATTTGTAGAATAGCATTTGTACAAGGAATTCGCCATTTATACTACTTATCTCACTCTATGAAGGAGGAAAAAAGAAAATTCTCAATCTTCTTTAGGTCTTTTCATACTATTTGAAAGCCGAAGTTTGTATTCAACATCAAAAATTCCGCCAGTCATTTGATGATAGAATAGGATGCTAGAAATATAAAATGACTTGCTAGTACCTGCAACTCTAATCGCTTTGAAATTTTGATGCATGTTTACGAAAAACTGTCAAATAATGACAAATCAGAAAATAAACCTAACCTAAAAATGCAAAATAAAACAAAACAGAAAATCAAGGCTGTATTTCTTTAAAATCAGATCAAATTCATTTTATTTATTGATTGAGATAGCTACAATAGTATTATATACATAATTTTTAAGCTTTTAATTTAAATGAAAACACAGTTGTCAACAATCCTGCGTGAACTTTCATCGCCAGTTGGCGTAACGTACACGTTTGAATGTCCTACTTGTACTCCAGTTGGGGTAGAACAATGCAGATTAGAAGTTATTTATTATCTTTATTCTGTTTCCTTTTAATTTAAAAGTACTTCAGAATTAATCCGAAAGATTGATTAATTAACAGCATTTGATTTTAAATACATCAAACACAAAAAATAAATAGAATCTTTTGAAATATTCGATCGGGATTCTGCTAACCCTAACCGGATTACTGTTGGGAAAAAACACCGAAGCCTCACTCACCTTTGGTGGAATTTAGCATCAGCTTTTTGGGTGGAAAATTAGTTTTTTATTTAAAAAAATTAACCACTCAATTAATCGGAATAAAAAGTAGCCTATGTTCTATTTCTGACTATAATATACCTTTGAGCTAAATTTCATCCGATTTCGTTGTAGCGTGATTGAGTAACAAACATACATCCATCCATCCAGATTTTCAATAAATTATGTTTTGAATATTCTTGATTTAAATAATTCTCAATGCAGTGATGTTAAATGCCTAAGTATCTATTTTTAGCACATTTTAAATGCTTACACTGTTGCTATGATATTTCTATAGAATATAAATATGCATAGAGTACAAATTTAGAATTACAATAAGTTAATCTAAAAGAAAACTACTAATATGAGAATCTTTTAAATTTGATTACAATCAAGAATGTGAAACTGAAAGAGCAAAAATGCAATTTTCTTGCATGGATCCTACATAAAATGTGATCTGAAAATATCTCTTTTTGGACAAAATTAAACAAGAAAATGTCGAGTTTGGTTTTATTATTACATATACAAGATATTTATAAGAATTTAAATATATAATCGTTTATTATTATTTTTAGATTCATAAATCAAATTACCAGATAGTTTTTATAAAAGTCTTTTTTAATAATCGTGTACAAATTTTTTTTAACTCCCTATAAACTATGAACTTTATTACAGGAGCATAAGCTTGAGAGAATTTAACTTATCAGAGATGTTTGGTACTGTGAAAAGTAAAGTTCAAAGTTTTTAAGTGCTATTTATTCTAACAGTATGTTCATCCATATTACTTTCAACAAAAATACTTTTGTAATAAGATTTCAACAGCAAGGATTATAAATAATTTTGTAGCAGAATCTATTGTAACTGACCCTATACATACCACAGATCCCCCCCCCTTCTCTTACTTTCTTTTTGCAGTTTCTTTGATAGACAAGGTTAATCTAGATCATGAACATTAATATACTTTTTTGCTCTTGAATTTAATGCAAATGTCAAGGTTAGAATCTAAATTAAAGAAAATTGACCTGCAATTTTAAGGGAAAAAACTTTAATTTTACTTTTACAGCTTTAAGTTTAAATTAAGACATGAATTAAAAGTTAAATTCAAATAACTGTTCATAAACACATTATACCTGTAAAATATTTTTTGAAGGATATATATAAAACTCTATATATGTTTCGTTGTTTTATCTGCTTTTTAATTCCTTTTTATTTTGTAAAACATCCAGGCATTGGGTATATACCTCTCAGAATTTTCCCATTCCACATCACTGGTTAGGTGCCTCTTATCTGTTTTATTATTTTGATTAAAGTAGGTATTTTGTCAAAATTCACCAATGCAAGAAAAGAAAATATTTTGAACAAAAGTCAACAGTATTATTTGGTGATGAATTTATTGTAATCCAAAAAATTTTCCTGTGACAAAGTAAAAATTAAAATCTGCTAAGCTTTTTTATAGGTTAATATAATCTTTCATTAGTTTTGCAACTTTCTTTTACAAAATGCAATACTATGACAAGATTTCAATTAGATCCTAACGACTGGGCATTATGAATAACATTTTTTTAACACCAGTTAAGATTCTTCTGATAGTTTTTAAAGCTAAATGATTTGATTCCTTGAAAATGTGGGGGTTACTTTAAATAAAAACTAAAATAATCAATAAAGCTTTTTTAAAAAAAATTTACAATTTTAAAAAAAATTACATGTCAGATCTTAACTACATAACCCAGTCAGTATTTGTGCAGTTCCCAAGTAGACATAATTCTAAAAATATGTTTTCTAGATACTTGTTGAATTTTTTTTAATGATTACAATATTTTCTCGGTAAAAGTAAAGTTTATGGTACGGACCGTCGCCAAACTGCGCCAAATTATCGCCAAATTCTAAAAAGTCGCCAATTGTCTTCCATCTTGGATTGGTCAAAAATGGCGCTATTAAACCCATGTGGTCCAAAAAAAAATTTAATTAATAATATTAAGGAAGAAAAAAAATAGTCTTTAAAACTGATAATGGTTTTAAAAAGGGTAGAAATAATTACAATTTAATGCAAAATGAGACGAAATTCCATGAAATTCAACGAACTTTCCAGAAGATATAAAGAATTATTTGTATTAGAACACAGGATGACATATCATTAAAAAGCAATTTATACTTAAATAATTTGAATTAGAACACAGGATAAAGGATTTGGCCAAAGTAAAGTTTATGGTACGGCGCGAAATTTGAATTTTTTTCTTAGCGATGTATCGCCAAATATTGTAACCCTTGCTTGACCGGTGGTAATCCTATGGCAACCCTAAAGAGGGTTTTTTTTTTTGAAAGAATTCAGATTACTCCGGGAAAAGCGTTGAGCTACAACTCAACATTTAAAAGACAACGTTATCCCTGCTGCCCCTCTCGATTCAACGTCCCTACCTGTGAAAAGTACGGTTTGCAATAGATTCGTCCATCCCATAGGGATAAACGTTGGGATTGAGATGCTAGTTTATTTTCCCTAAACATCAGTAAATCCCTTCATTTTCCCCAAAGAGCAGAATTTGGTTGCTGTCCCTAGAGGCTAGTGAAACTGAAAACATTTTAAAAAAAACGAGAGGATAATAAACATTGATGTTATGTGTTGTCCTATACTTTCTAAATTTTGCAGGAATATTGAATGTGATATACTACTTATACAAGTTGCATCATTTATAATTTGAGCTATAGTGATATCTTGGATCGTTTCTCTTTCATGAAAACTGAAATTGTACCGTTAATTCTGCTATTTTCCTTAATATTATTTACGAGAATTATAACACGACTGCTTGATTTTTAAACTATTCACTTTAAATTTGTAAAATGTTGCAGCCAAATAGTACTTTTTTTGCAATAAATAATGCCAAGAATTATATTATTAGAAGTAGCATGATGAAAATGTTAATTCCCACTTCATTTCATTTAGTAAGTTAAGATTCATATTTAAAAAAGTGTGATGTCCTTTTATTGGTAAAATTTAAATAATAAAAAAAGTGGATTTTAGTTCTTAGAAAACATATATACCATTATTTAGTAATATAAATTAAATGGACT
>JAPMOQ010021077.1:1006070-1078648 GCA_026543055.1 Argiope trifasciata
AGAATGATCAACGCTCCCTGGTACGTCAGGTCCAAAATTATACATGATGACCTCCAAATTGAACCTATTTCGGACTTTATCAAAAGAACATCAATCAAGTTCTTTGAAAAATTGCCCCAGATTCGCAACGAGTTACTTCAACTGCCAGTTTATGATCGAACTGTGCCCAGCTCTAGGAAAAGACCAAGAGCTGTTATTGACAATGTCTTTGTCAACTTTCCATCTGTTAAAAAGCTGAAATCACAATAACTCTGTTGCCAATCTGGCTGCTCACTTAAATTTCCAAAATTATTTACTGTTTAGGCCAGTTAGCTACGTTGAGCTACACGCGTTAAAACCTTCTGCCAATTTACCCTCAAAAACTTTTAGTCAGTCCTCAAAATTTTAAGGCACGTGCAACGTAAATCCATTAATTTTCCCGTTACCCCAAAATAAACTTTATTTATTATAATCTATTAATTACAACCAACATGATTTTTCATCATGACGTTAGAGCATTTATGCGCTTGTCTAAATTAAATCAATTTAAGTTTAACTTTCCCCCAACTCTCACAAATTAAAGTTCTATTCAAAATTATGATGTGGAGGTGCTCGTGACCACTTTGTCACATCGCGGAACTCCGAAACATCACGACGTTCCGTTGTCACGTGGGTTGAAAGAGCTACCTTTATTTTCCCTAAACATCAGTAAATCCCTTCATTTTCCCCAAAGAGCAGAATTTGGTTGCTGTCCCTAGAGGCTAGTCGAATCGCTTGCCAATTTCTATGGTTGCTGAGCTTCTCGTGACGTCATATGAGTATCCAATCAGCATCAGGATGCACTAATTCCTAGCTTCTGATACAAACTCATGGCCGGTAAGCTGTTTGTTGACTTTGACTTTGTTGTTTGTTCCTATTTTCTGAAGTGTGATCATTCTTTAATTTTGATTGGAGCGAAAGAAAATTCGTTAACTAGGTGGTTAATTTCATATGTATGTATCATGTTTTTTGAATTATCATTAAATTTCAGCTGCAGCCTTTAAAATCTAATCTAAATTAAAGTCAATGTTGACGGATTAACTTTTTCATATCTGTTGCTTCTCTATCAAAAGATTTTCTGTTTTATTATTAAATAATGTTATATGTATTTTCTCCCTTTCCTTTGTTTAGTGTGCAGATTTTATGTAGATAATATTATTCTTAAATTTTATTCCATTACTCAAACAAAAGCATTGTTTTTCACAATATTGTATGGTTGAGTTAATTAATTATACATATTCTGCTTTTAATTTTCTTTTTCACTGTTATGATATATAGGGAAATGATAAATATATGTATATTACTCTTGCTTGATATGCAATGCAATATATATGAAAACAATTAAGTCATTCCATTTATATAGTCAGAGTTTGACCCAAAGCTCTGAACAAATATTTTTTTGCGTCTTCTTTGGAAATGTGTATTAATTGACATAATTTTATAATTATAACTGCTAAGGAAATTCCTTTATTTGACTATTAAAGGACAGCTGTCCTTTATTTAATCCATTAAAGAACAATATTGTGTTGTATCATTAGGAAAGAAAATAAGGATTTTAGTAAATTATTTTTTATTACTTTGGATGTGATGGATAATCCGTCTTTATATTTTTGTTATTATAAATCTAAATTTTATGATTAAAAATTAAAATTTTGTAATGTTTTCAAGTAGATTGAGCCCAACATAATCTTTGGAAGCAATTTAATTTAGTAGAGATTTGTTTACATTGTAATTGTGCTATATTACATCATTTAAAACAATTGCATAGAGGTGATAATTTATCTCACTGGAATTTTTGCTCATTTTTGTTAGTAAATTTAAAATCTAATTATTATAAAATTTAATTCCTTGGCTATAATTTTTTAGTAAATGGGTGTAAAATGTGTGAGGTACATATATATCCAATTTGTAGACTAGGGGTGTTTTCTGAAGTAATCCATACTTTTATTCTAAATCAAGACATTTAAAACTATATCATAATCCAGTATTAATTTAGAGTGACAGAAACTTTAGATTCTGCCACATTTATATAAAAAAAAAAAACACTAATGAAGTCTTAGATTATAAAGCATTTCATTCAAAATCGGAAATTAAAATTCATTCTTAGCTTAAGTAACAAGCAACATTCGTTTATTTTAAATCTTTGGGGTTACAAAAGAAAAGAAAATAATCTTTGCAGAGCTGTGAATATACATAATATATATATATGCAGTTCAAGAATAATAGTATAATGACAGCAGGGCTTCTAAAATTGCTTTTCCTGCAGAGTGTCACTGCATAAATAAGCAATTTTCAAAAAAATGATAAATCAGATACAGAAATTGCTTAAATATTGTTCGTATTCTTCAACTTATTGTTGCGTATGAATTCATTCAGTTTTTTGAGCAAATTCCTACTAAAAATAATGTATCATAATTTGAATTTGAAATTTAATTTAAAAAATAAAATTGGAATTTCTTATTGTGTTTCCATAACATCAAAGCCTATTAAAGCAAAAAAAAAAAATGTCATTACTTTGTTTTAAAGATTTTTAAAAAAATTATGTTTATTGATACCAATTGTGTTTGAATGAATGCATTTTTTCCGTACTTGTATTAATTTTTGTCACAAATTGAATGATTACTTTTATTATGATGAAATTTAAAACATTATTATTTTTTTGTCTAACTGTTGAGTTACATTATTTTCTGCTCTTAAAAGTATGATAAAAGAAGGGAGGAAGTGGGTCTGCTCTCTTTCCTGATATATATTATCACGTTTTTGCATAATTTTTTAAAAAATTTAAAATAAAAATTGTTTTTTATGGAGGTCAAAGAAAGTTTTTATTAAATTTTCTGAACAGTTAACATTAAAAAAAAAGAAATGAGATTAAGAAGCAACGAGACAATTTTTGAATAGTGTGACCATTTTTTAACTGTTATTCTTTTCTTCAAAAAAACAAAAAGTAATATATGGCTTTGTTCTATCACCAATTTTATGACAGTTTTGCCAGTATTATGATGGTTGCCATTCTGATTATAAGGTTGTAATAAAATTACTAAATATAGTGTGAGCAGAAGAAAACTTACATTTTTCATCCCTATCATGTTAAATTTTATTTGTTGTCGCATACATAACAATCGAATGCAAAATTTATGATCATTCTATGCTATTACATTAATATAGGCATTTAAAAAAAAATAATGTATCCATCTAAATGAATTGGTAGTTTGTAAATTTTAAGAAAAGTTACAAAAGTTCAGATATCTTTATTATTTATCTTGTAAATAGGTGGTTTAATTTTTTGGTACAAACAGTTTTTTTTTAATGTTCATTTTTGTTTTTGGGAAAATCAAAAAGTTATTTGCTTTACAATCAGGAACCTGCAAATATAGAAATAAATATTCAAATTTTAAATTCACTCATTTAAAATGAATTCTTTTAAAATTTTAATAAAAATGTAAATGTAATAATTTTTTCAATGCATTATTATAAAACAAAAAATATACTTTACTTAGAAGATATGCATTTCCATATGTGTATACATGTGCAAAGATGCTTAATTTTCTTTTGACTACGGCATGTAAAAAAATGCTTTAAAATCCTTAATTTTTTTTACAATTTCTCATTGTGCACTGTATTAATTTCAAAATATAACAAAAGAAGGGCAAATTAAACTTTTACAAGAAATTGTTCCTTTTTTTTTATACAGATATAAAAAGGCAGATACAATTCTAAAATCAATATAATCAATGTCTTTTATTAAAATTTAACTGTTTTCAGAAAATTCAGTGAAAAAAGAAAAAAATTACAGGGTAATATTAATGGCTCTGTTATATACATGCAATAGATATATGACTTTTCTAAGGTTGTGAAAATGTTTTGAAAACTGGTTTTGAAAACTAGATAAAATAAAGAATTAAAAATCATAATATTAATTGCTTAAAGGTTCAGAATATGAATGTGCCACTATTGCAAAGTTGTAATTTACATCTTATATTAAGAGAATGGGATGAACTTATTTTTTTAGAATGGATTAAAGCAGAGCAAAATTATAGCTAATTAAAAATATTGTTTCATTTTTTTCTTGACATAATTTATTTAAAAAAATTATTTGTATTGGGAATATAAATACTATTAATAATGAAAAAATTCTTAGATTTGTGTATGTATTATGAAATTGCTTTGGGTTATTATTTATGCATAGACATTGCTCAGAATTTAATGTTGCACTTTTTCTCTCCTTCTTTCACTCTTCAAACGTAGTTTTTAAAAAAATTATTCAATTAATTAAATGGAATAATTTTTCATTTAATTAGTAATTAAAATACTAATAACATTGCTGAAATATCTTATTAATGAGAGCAGCTATTGTTTGCTGCAACTATAATTTGTGTAATAATGTTTTTCTCCCCCTCCCCCCTAAAAATTATTTAGTACTTGTGTAATAGCTGCATGTCATTGGTGAACATAGCCAATTGACTAACATGAAATCTTTGGTTAAATGCTTTTTACAATTTGTTTATTAAATACTGTCATGTAATTAATCCACAAGTACCAATTGCTCTTATTAAAATTTAAATATTCTTTTAGTGTATGAATATCTGTTTATTCTTTCTTTATTTTTTTTCAGGTTTAATGTGCTAATCAACTCCATGATTTGCATTTATGAATGATACTCATAATCAACATGGATGAAATCTTTCTTTAATACAGAGATGTTTCTTCTTGTAGCTTCAATGTTTAATTTAAAGCTGCTGAAAAAAATGTCTTAAGTCTGCATTTAAAAAAGTTATTCGAAATAATATTTGGCACAAATCTTCTGATTTTCTCAAGATGTTTGAACATTTAATAGATTCAAATATTTTACAATCAACAAAAACTTATGGAAGTAAAAAAAATTATGATAATTCATATGTGTTTCATTTAATTAAAAAACCTTGTCCAGATTTTATTGAAGAGTTATTTGCAGAAGAAAATCCTGAAACTGCAAAAAGTATTGCAAATAGCAGTTATAGTAAAAATAATACTCAGAAGGATAATAATCCAGACATTTGTCTATTTAGTGATGAAGATGCTGATTATAATATTTCTAGTGCTGCAGATAGTCCGAAAGGTCGAATTCCTTCTCCTATTCTTGAAACATCAAACTCTGATTCAAATGATCAGGGCACGAGAAAAAATCCAAAGAATCGATTAAATGAACAGTATGATTCTGAAAAAACATTCGAATTGCCATCGCACGAAGAAAATTCGAATTCTGTAGCAGGTGCCAATGAACTTAAAACTTCCGGTGATTTTTTAAATCTTAACCAAGCAACTTCGTCTGGTGAGCAAAGCTCTGTTCTGCCTCAAAACAGTCCTACAAAACATCAAAGAATCGATGTGATATCTAGTGATAAAAAAACATTTCAACTGTCATCGCATGAAGAAAATTCGAATTCTGTTGCTGAGGCCAATAAATTTAAACCTACCAGTGATTTTTTAAATCTTAACCAAGCAACTCCGTCTTCTAAACAAAGTTCTGTTCTGTCCCAAAACAGTCAAATAAATCATCCAAGAATTGATGAGATGTCTAGTGATGACTCTGGTAATAAATTAAATCCAAAACCGAACAAAATCTCACCTGTTCTGTTTGGCAAAGCACATTTTTTTTCAAAATTATTTGATTAATCAAAGTTCTTTTTCAATACTGGACTTGGCAAAAAAGTTTTCAGTTGGTAAAACTCAGGCCACTACAAAAAATAACCGTTCCAGTAAACAAATTAAAGAAAAATGTGAATTAACACCCGTCAAAAAGAAATCGACTGCAAAATGTGTTCCATCACCAAAAATAAATTTTCTTGACAAAAAGACATTGAACTCTACGGTTTCTGCTCGAAAATCTAGCAAAAATGTTGTTTTAAAAAGTGATGCGATAAATGATGGTAATCTAGGTGTCAAAAAAGATGATGCTAAAACTCCTTCAAAATGTAGACGGAAGCAAAATATTAGGTCTTCTGATAAAGTAGAAGGATGTGTAGATATGATAAATTGTGTGAAAAATCTGGATACATCCAAGGAATATGGTATCAAAACTCCATCAAAAGCTGTGCAAAAGAGAAATATTAAAAGAAATATAAAGGCACTTACAAAAGACGTTTCTAAAAATAAATTAGTCAAAAATAATATAAAAGCTAAAATTAAATCATCAGCTGCATGTACAACTTCTAATTTGCATTCAATTGGAAATGCAACTACTGAAAAATTACAGTTGGATCGTGATGAAAAACAAAATGTAAAACTTCATTTTATTCATTCGAATGAAAAAGCAGTTGAGAACCAATTTTTTAATAATATTCCAAATTCTATGCCAGTAATCCAAATTTGAACTATTTCTCAAGAAATGACTCTGTTTTGCATATTGAACATTCCTGTCCATGGTAACCACTCCATTCAGAATGATATAAAGTCTGTTTTATAAGAAACATTTAGCTATTTCTGGACCTTCTACTTTGAGTAAAAATCATTGTAGTTTGGAAAGTAGCAAATGTAATATAAAAATTAATGGGTGGGTAATGTTTGACAATGGATTCTACCATGATACCATCAACAAATTTAAGCATAATAAAAAATTATGTATCTTTTATTTATATTTACAATTCAAGTAAATTTTTTATGCTAAATGTATACTTATAGTTTTATGCAAAATATTTTCCAGAAAAAATGGTAAAGAGTTCTGTAGTAAGTTTTAATACCTTTATGAATTAAATTTAAAAATCATACGAACAATTGAATTCCAAATGAATCTATAGTGAAAAAAATGCTAAAAATTATTCTACTTAATATTTTTATCATTTATCCAGCTAAGAAATTGCAGTCTAGTCAAACGCACACACAGAGATAGATGGATTGTGTGTGTGTGTGTGTGTGTGTGTGTGTATATAAGTCTGAATTTTGTTTTGCATTTCAACAAAATGTAGACTTATAAAAACTTATATAGAAGAAATTATCTGTTATTGTATTACTTACGTATATACATGAATTTGTTTTATAAATTTTATTCAAACAAAAAATCTTGCTTATTTCTTTTTTAAAAAAATTTTTTGGCCTTGATGATTTTTTAAAGTCTGATTTTAATTTATTATAATAATTCTTAAAAACACTTCTTTTGTCAAAATTAAGGGTTTCTTTTAATCTAGGTATTGTCGTCCCATGCAGCCAAAGGCCCGGAATTTTCATCTTAATGTATAAATATTCTTATTAAATAAACTAGAAATTAAAATGCAACATCTTTTAGTAAAGAATACAAATATTATATCTCACTATAAGATAATACACTATTAGCAATTAAATATAACCGTGATATGTGATTGTTTCTTGAGAAAGAAAAAATATTGCTCAAAATTAATGTTGCAGATAACTTTTGGTCCTATGTTCCAGATATAAACAATTATAAAAGCTGCAGCGCCAAAATTGAAACATTTAATTGTACATTGAATGATAACTTGAAATTTACTGTAGGAGATTTCATCCCCCCCTTTCTTTTCTTTCATTCCTTCTTTTCCCTCCTCTCCCCTTTTCTTCAATATGTGCACTGCCAATTATTAAAATACTGGGTGGTTGGTGGTGGGTCTAGTGCCACTTGGTCATACCAAGCCCGAATGAGCGGAGCTCTTTCGAAATAAGGCAGAGGTGGGAGCCTTTCGTTGTTAACGAGCACCATTAAGGTGAAAGTACGACTTTGCTCGAACACACACGACATAGCCCTTTTTAGGGGGCGGTCGAGGTCATTCATCCATCCGCAAGATTTAGATCCAAATCAGAGACCGATTCATCTCTGATTCAGTACCCCCAGAGGTATAATTTGTTATGGGAACTTGGAGGATTTTGCAGTCACGACATATTTAAAGTGCCCCAACTGCCATTAGCCAAAATGGCGGTCTTTGGCCGAGACGAGGACAGAACCCGCTACCTTTCGGTTACGAGACTGAAGCTCTACCAACCAGGCTACCGCGACCCTATTAAAATACTGGAATAGTTATCCAGAAGGGGCAGTACGAAATACATACTGTGCCTTATTTATTGCGAATCAAAACACGTTCGAATTGCATTTTTTACTTTTTATATGTTGAAAAATGTATTTATTTCGGTTATGTAGGGTAAGTATGTATTTTAACTGTTATGTGTTAACGAAGAATATGCATATTGGTCCGATCAACGAAAAAAAAAAAAATGTGCCAAAATGATATATCAAACGTGGGAAAAGGTGCTATGAAAACAGTAATATGTTCGATCATCATTCTCATTAATAGATCGTTTGTTAACTATCGCTTGAATGACTTATTACAGGTATTCAAATGTGCTATATTGAATTGTAATTCATTGCTGTATGTAATTACGTTAGTCAATCGCTTAAAATCTGGTATGGTGAAATTTTAACTTGAAGCTTTTAATGTTCAATGACCGTGATACTTTTCCTGTTATTTTTTGGAATGTCCTTATCATTTGAAAATTTTCATTTCTGGGACCGATCTCACTAAATATCTTTTGTCCAAGAGACAGAAACCCCCCTGCTGTATTTGAAATTTGTAAAGAAGTTTTTAAAAATTAATATAGTTTTTTTTTTCCATATTTTTTATCACCTTTTAACTTTTTTTTTATAACTCATACAAAAAAAATTTCCCTATGAAATCTCTTTTTATAAAAGTGTATCTTTAACCACGACCAGCATAAAGCCATTGGAAGTTAGGAACATGAAATTTGGTAAGTTATTCTTTAAACATTAAAAGGCTACTAAGAACGTATTTCTCAAACTTTTAATAACTAACAAAATTTTAACATATTTTCATTTAACATCAAAGCATATTAATGCACAAATATTATTTTAACACCGATTAAACGTGTGAGGAAATAAAGTTTTTCAACGACAAAATTTTTTGTTTGAAAGAAAATATATTTTTTTTCTTTAGTTTCAGTAAATTTTGAGAAATCTGTTTTGGACACACATTTGTAACAATTTTTTTTTTATAATAAGGAAATTTAAAATAGTATCATCGTTTCTTCGAATCGTTGAATCTCGTTATTTTGCAGCTATTAAAATTGTAAAGTAAGTATTTATTGGCAATTTTATTTTTCGTAAAAAAAACAAAAACAAAAAAAAAAGAATAAGCATGCAATCGTCAAAAAATTCAATTCGAGAGTTTGGCAAATCTCCATTCTTCAAATCTTTTTAAATCAAATCTCTTTTAAATCAATCTTCAAATCTCTTCGGAAAATGTCTGTCTGGGACAACGATAACACAAAAACAATTTCAGCTTGACGGATGAAATTTCGCACACGGTCTTCACAACAAATTTGTAGATTTTTATGAAATTTTGAGACATATCCGTTTAGAGGAAGCACGATAACTTAAAAAGGCTATATATATCAAATTAATGCTATATATATTAAATATATCAAATTAAATAAGTAATTTCGTAAATGCAAGTGTATTCTGTTTTTCTTTAGTTGATTGGGGAACAAACTTGATATCTGTTTTTGTTGTTTCTAATGGCACTTGTCATTAACAAGCCCGTTGACTGATCTATTGCAATTTAATCCGAATGCTGCGTTTCTTGCTTTTTCAGTAGTGCCATCTAAGGCCAAGAGTGCGAGTAAACTACTCGTGCGTCATAACCCTTTTTACGGGGCGGACTTTATTCATACATTTCATTCACTCATCCACTGATCGTAATTTAGATCTAGATTAGAGAACGATCACCTCCAGTGGTATTAGTCTCGACATGGAGGACTTTGCGACCACGACAGATTCATATGTACGTCAGTCACCATTTTACTCGGGGAATCTTCAGTTGGCGGTTTCTAACTCGCAACCTTACGAACACCATTCTAACGCCCTACCCTATTGAGTTGATTAACAATAATTATGAAATATGTCTTAGGCGCGAATCTAACAATTTTATTGAATCTATCGTCCGAATATAAATTTTGAAGCTTTTTTTCCGGCCGAATAGAAATTGTTATCCGAAATGCATCAGTGTTATTCATCAGTTCAGTCAGCATCTGCATATCAGTGTCAATCGCCAAAACCCTTGTCAAGGATCACACGATTGATTCAGTATAAATGCTTAATTCGCACTAACGGTTAACTTTTCACTACTATTGTACGCAATTCATTTTCTGGAGGAGGGTACGCAATTCATAGGAGCTGTTGTGCTGAAGAAGCCATGATGAAGAAGAATGACCATGGTGTCGGTAAAAATTATGATTTTCTTGAAAATTTTGAAAGTGAAAATCTGTTGAGAATCGTGAAGGATTTTGTACATTTCATCATTTCTTTTATATATAATTCCAAAAAATAAAAAAATGCCTGCAAAAACTTTAAATTCAGTTGTTCAAAATATCAGTTAGGGAGCATGCAGTTATGATGAAGTATTTGAAAAAGATAAACCTTTACTTAAATTGATGCTGTGTTATCAAACATAGTGCCTTACTTGTGATATTTCACAAATATAAAAATAGACAAATTACTTCAAATAAAATGAAACATGATTTTGTGTTCTGTAATTCTTAATTTCTATGGTTTGGTGATAAAATTGTTCTTAGAAAAATATATGAATGCACAAATTGCTTTAATTTTTTATTATATCTAGCTGCACCTTCATTTAAGGATGCTTAATGTGCTCTTATTTTATTTAATTATCATTTAACTACTGTAATTTATTTTTATTGTTATTTAAAAAGCATGCGAAAAACACAAATTATAGATGTTTCCTAAACTTATTGTGTTTTTGTATGTAGTTAATAGAATATTGATGATGTTAATATTTATATGTGTGTCAGTACATTGTGTATGTGTTTCGGAATATATATTGAAGTAATATTTATGAAAGAGTATTAAATGATATATTTACTATATGTCTTGATGTTTACATTTGATTTATTCCATCAGTTTATTTATGATTAGTGTAATTATTACATATTTTAAACCCTTTCCTTTTTTAAAACATGAATGATTGCAGAAAAATTTATTTTTCATACATCCAAATTGTCTAGAATATGTTATATTGAATGTTATTTTTGTTTACTATCTTAGATATAAAGTATTTTGATTACTGTCTTAGTCTATATGCACAAGTATTAATTTGATTTGTAAACAGATTTTGATTGATTTGTTTTATGCGATTACATTAAAAAATTATCATATTTAAGTTTAGTAATTAGGCAACTTCATTATTCTCCCTAATCTTTTGTTTTCATAACTTTGCTGTTTTGTTATCTTTTAATTTTAAGAAAAAGAAAAGATGAATATTTTAAATAAAAATATCATTTGATATTTTAATCGTTGACAATTTATCGTTGTTTGATATTTTATCGTTTGATTTTGATAATTGTTTTGATTGTTTGATATTTTATCGTTTAATTATTTAATTGAAAATAAAGTTTCTTTGCCATATTTTTATTTCATTTAGCTATTGTTAATAATGTTTAAAAGATTTTTTATTTGATTTATTATTAAAATTTTGATAAGATGCTATAATTCATTGATAAATGCAGCATAGCTTTTATCAATGAAAGTTATATAAAAAAATTAAACTATTTTATATGGTAAACACTCCATGAAATTTTATCTTTTTTTTTTTTTTTTTGAATTTTTATTTTACACTAGCCGGTTTTGGCGACCAGCTGGTTTGCCATGAGTAATGCGTTCTAAAATTGTTAATTAAATCACATATTCATTCGCCTTGAAGTAATTCCGGGCATTGATTGGCCTGAAATTAATATTTTCTTCAAGATGATGGACGGAAAGTTCTAAAAGAACAAGTTTCCTAATAATATTCTTTAATTTTATGAATCAGTCAGTTATTGATTTAGAAGACTGATTGATGTAGCAACTTTTATTTAAAATATATTAATAAAAATATTTTGTAAAATAGGGCTTACAGAGCAAAGCATGAAGAAATCTAAAACTCATTATTCATCAATGCTTTGTTTGGCTCAAGCTTCATAAAATGTAGTTATTTACTTCATTTAGATCAAATTAATAGTATTAAACAATATATATGCCTATTAATAATATTTTACAAATTGGCCATTGGATTGGAAGGGGCCGCGGTGGCCTGGTGGTAAGATCTCGGCTTCGGAACCGAAGGGTTTCTGGTTCGAGGCCCGATTCCACCGAAGAACCGTCGTGTAAGGGGGTTTCTTGCATGTTAAATCTCTCGGGCCAAACGTCCTCCCGCTGGTGTGGTGTGGAGAGGGGGGTGCCAGCTCAGATGTCGTTCTCGTCATCTGACCCTGGTTCAAAATTACGAGCTATGTCCCAAAATAGCCCTAGTGTTGCTTTAAAACGGGACATTAATGTAACTAAACTAAACTTGGACCGGAATTCGAATGCATATCCTGTATAAATAAAGATAATTTATTGAATTAATGATTTAAATACTGCAAACGATCATAGAATCCTTTGTCTTGCATTTTTTAAAGAAAATATCACATTTTACATTTATTTTCTTTTACTTTATCCACTCACGCGCTAAAATTCTTGGTTAAAAATTTCTTTAAAAATTCATTAAAAATAGAAGCTTAAGATATACATTTTAACACTGATACCATTAGAAAGCTAATTTCTTAATCTTTAAATTGATGTAAAAATCATGCTTGTGCGATAATGTTTTCGGAAGTTATAGCGGGAAAACGTCGAAATATCGCTTAAATTTTTATTAATTCAAATTCTAATAAAAAAATACGAAAAAAGAGCTCCGAGGTGCACATTCCCGATCTCCAAGGTCTACATATACCAAATTTGGTAGCTGTAGGTCGAACGGTCTGACCTGTAGAGCGCCGACACACACACACACACTGAGCTTTATTATAAGTATAGATGTTGATATAAAATTTTAGCCCACAAAATCATTATTTTTGATTATTTATCCTCTAAAAGGCCTATACGGTTTCTTCATTCATTTTCTTGTTATGTTTCAAATTATCATTTATTTATTTTACCAGCTTGTGACCGAGCTCCGCTCGGAGAAAACAGGTATCGAAGCTAACTCGAAGATTTAAATTTTCAATTGTGATTTATCAAAACAATACATGCCATAAGAAAATTTATGAAACCATTGGTGAAAAGATAACCGGTTAAAGTGCACCATTGTAAACTATTCTAAACAAAGTTAGAGTTTGGAAAGGGAACTATTCTATACAAAGGTAAAGTAAAGGTAAAGATTGAAGTGTGTTGAAGTTCAATATTTTTGACAAGTTTATTTAGAAAAACCAAACATATATACATACATAAGAAACATATTATAAACCTATAACAGCATAAACATAAAACTTTATTAGTTTGCCATATTGGCTATAGATGGCAGCACGTTACCGCTTGAAAATTTAAGTAGCCATTATGGCGAACTAATAAAGTTTGAAAATATCCTATCTGTAACTCTGAACTGCTCGACCATAGCGCTTCAAAACCGGCGCCAATCGATTCCTCGTGGCCAAAAACCCCAGACCCCCAAGTTTACCGGAGTTTATTAATTCTGGGGTGATTTTCGACTTGGCAACCATTCCTCGTATTATAGTATTAGATTTTTCCTTTATTTTTTTTTTTTTTTTAATTCTTCAAATTATTCTGATTCTGTTGAACATTATAAAAGAGAGTTTATTTCAAATTCCTTCCACAGAGCTGAAATTTTTTGGGAAAATCATTTGCTGCTGAAAATTATCTGTCTAAATGTATTCCATTACTTTTAATTTCATTGGAATTATATTAGAACTGTAAATAATATACCATTTATATCTCACTCATATTGTCATCTTGAATAATCATTGACTATTATCATATGAATTATTTCTTGGTCTGTAATTTAAAAAATAAATCATTCATTTAATTCATGAAGATAACTTTGAAGATAAAATCTGGAATCTATTGTACACCTAATTCTAATTTTGTTAAAATTAATGTCTTACACATTCAGCCTCTAAATATTTTTTTTTAATTTCAGGTTTTGAACTCTGAAGTCAGATATTAATAAAAAGTACTTTGCTAATTTTTAATGTGAAATATATATAGCATCAATACAACATTTTGAAACTGTCACTTATTTTTGAATTATTTAATTTAAAATACTAAATTGCATAAAATTATTATGAGGACACTTAATACTTTTTTCTGAAAACGCTGTAATCTTTAAGAATAGTGCAAAGCTTCTTTAAGGATAGTACAAAGTTACGTATTTACGTGCAAACAAATTTTACATAATCTATTTGTGGTTTCAATACCAAATTTGAACATATTGCAAAACTGTCTATGCATTTATTATTTTTATCTTTTGTTATAATAAAGCAGATAATGTGAGTTTGTGTATGTATTGGCTCTCTGCAAGTCACACCATTTGATCTATAGTTACCAAATTTGGAACATAGGTACTTTGGAGGTCGAACATGGGGAATTCGGAGCTTTTTTTTAAAAAAATTAGAATTTAAATTAATTGGAAAAATAAGCGAAATTTTGGTGTTTTTTCGCGGTATTTCAAATATATCGTACAAAAAGAATTTTTTTTACATTTCAACTTCAAACAATTGTCTTTTCAATGACCCCAATGTTATAATCTATAAATTAAATTTCTATTTTTAAGGAATTTAAAAAAAAAATATTTTAACCAAATTTTTTATCAATTTATTTCGCACAGAATAAAAATAAAATTAACTTGCTCGAGTACGTTACGCTTGCATGGACAGAAATTGGCTTTTATCAACGAGTTTTCATTACATTGACAAAAGCTCGAATTAAAAAAAATCTATACTTATAATAAAGCTCAATGTGCTTGTGTGTGTGTGTTGGCGCTCTACAGGCCAGACCGTTGGACCTACAGCAACCAAATTTGGTACATGTATACCTTGGAGGTCGGGAATGTGCACCTCGGAGCCCTTTTTTCGAATTTTTAATTAGAATTTGAATTAATTAAAATTTAAGCGAAATTTCAACGTTTTTCCGTTATAACTTCCGAAAGTATTATTGCACAAACATGATTTTTATATCAATTTAAATATTAAAAAATTAGCTTTCTAAAGGTATCAGTTTTTTTTAAGTTATAACGTAAGCTTCTATTTTTAACGAATTTTTAAAGAAATATTTTAACCATGTTTTTATCACGTGACGGGATATAATAAAAGAATGCCGGAAGTTCGAATAAAAAAACTATCATCGCAAAATAAATCTAAAGAAATGCAACTTTTAACACATGACTGGATAAAATAAAAGAAATATAAAATGTGATATTTTCTAAAAAAGTAAATGCAAAGCAAAGGATTGTATGATCGTTTGCAATATCTAAATAATTACTTCAATAAATCTTCTTTACGGTAAACCTGATCGAATTTAGACAGGATATGCATTGGAATCCGACTTAATGGGATATTTTTATTATCGTTTGCAATATCTGTATCATTAATTCAATATTTTTTTTCATTATAAAATGTGATAGTTTCTAAAAAAATAAATGCAAAGCTAAGGTTTCTATAAAATCTGCAAGAGCACGTCAAATTGAAAAAATTAGTTTGTTTCACCATGTTGCCATCATTTTGACGGAAGTTCAAATTAAAAAAATAAAAAAAACTATCATTGCAAATTAAATCGGAAGAAATGCAACTTTTAGCACGTGACTAGATAAAATAAAATAAATATAAAATGTGATATTTTTTTTAAAAAATGCAAGGCAAAAGATTCTATGATCGTTTGCAATATTTAAATCATTAATTGAATAAATTATCTTTATTTATACAAGATTGAATTTATACAGGATATGCATTCAAATTCCTTTCCAATGGCCAATTTGTAAAATATTATTAATAGGCATACATATTGTTTAATACTATTAATTTGATCTAAATGAAGTAAATAATTACATTTTATGAAGTTTGAGTTAAACAATGCATTTATGAATAATGATTTTTAGATTTCTTCATACTTTGCTCTGTCACCCATATTTTACAAAATATTTTTATTAATATTTTAAATAAAAGTTGCTACTTCAATCAGTCTACTAAATCAATCATTAAAACTGACTAATTTATAAAATTAAAAAATATTATTAGGAAAACGCTTTCTTTTAGAACTTTCCGTCCATCATCTGAAAGAAAATATTAATTTCAGGCCAATCAATGCCCGGAGTTACTTCAAGGCTAATGAATATGTGATTTAATTGAAAATGTTAGAACCCATTACTCATGGCGAACCAGCTGGTCGCCAAAGGCGGCTAGTAATAAATAATGTGAAATATTGCGAATTTTAAAATGTATAATTTTTAGTATAATAGTATAGTACAATTTTTAGCTCTTATCTGTATAAAATGAAATATATTATTTTCTAAAATATAAATGCAAGACAACATTTTCTGATATTTTACAACTTTACTTTATTGATTTAATAAAAATGATTTATTTTAGGCAAACAAGGTTTAATATATATCCTTTCAATTCAAGGCCCAACACGTAAATTTTAAACTTTAAATAATAGAAAACATGGGTTAAAATGGTCTAAATGAAGTAAATATATTTTATCTGAATGAATAAATGCTTTAATAAATTTATTGGATCTTGGATCTTTTGTTCGGTGAATCATATTTAACAAGATATTCGTAAGACACAAATATTTTAAATAAAAAGATTTAAACTAGAATCAACTAAAGCTGATTGATACATGAAATTTTGAATATCATTATTCAATTAAATATTGCGATTTTTGATCAATTTTTCGATTGTCTTAAAGATAATATCTCAATCAGCACCTGGGGTTTCTCGGCTGATTACCATAGGATTATGAAAATTTTGGTTGTTCTGTGCTATTTCATTCAAAACTTCAAGAATCGATCAGATTGATAGCAGAAGATAGAAGTATACATTTGTTTATTTAAAAATTAAAATGTCAAGAATATTTCGCAAAATATGACTTTTTATGACCAAAGGACTGTAAAAATTAGACTTTATCATTTTTTAGCTAGATTTATAGAACGGAACAAAATAAAATATTGTTACGAACCTGTAATTTTGCTTTCCTGCACTGAAAATGTCATCTTACAGAAAACTGGTTTACAGTCATCTGTATTGAATGGTGCCCGATTGTGACGTCAGAGATTCCAGGGCTTGACGACAAAAGGGATAATACCCGAAATATTAAGAATTTTCCCGATCCGTCCATTAAGAGCCGAAATGGGGAGTCTTGAGCGGAGGAATCGCCGCGAGAATACCGAAGTATCAGCGGAGTGCTGGTTCGCTGTGTGCCGTCGTCGTGGATTCTGAGAAGTCTGGATGATGGACTTGAGAAGACCTGAATAAAGAGGTCTTGAATGGAGAAGTCGCCGAGAGAGTATCGACGGAGTGCTGAATCGCTGTGTGCAGTCGACGTGTCTTCTGTCGAAGCCTGTTTTGTGTGTCGATCCTGACTGTGTGGTCGACTAAGTAGACCTGAATCGAGTGGTCTTGAAGTGGAGTCCTGAGCGGAGGAGTCGTTGGAAGAATACCGAAGCAACGAAGGAGTGAATTGAGAAGTAGTCCCGCTGTGTGAAGTAGTAAGTCGGCAGCGAAAGCAAGGGGAGACACAGGAGTAGTTTTAGCCTGTTCGGGAGAGACCTACGTGAGCGTAGACCGAATCCCTTAAAGATTCCCTCTCCTGCTGAATCCTGTCGGGCCGCTTTGTGAGCTGTGGACGCTGTCACTACGGAATTTCTGCGTATGGACAACTGTTGTAATTGTGGTCTACTGTCTGCAGTAGAGTGCTGCTATGTGCTGTCCAGTGTGTTCGTCTCGGCTGTATATAATTGTCTTCTGTACATAGTTGTGCTGTAAATATTTGACATCTTTGTCCTGTAAGTAAACATCTGTCTTGTGTTTTCTACTAAAGGATTGGATCATTGTTATGCTCATCTTCTCACACCGTACACAGCCACTATGCAGGTAAACGAACCCGAACGAATTAAGAAGGATAAGAAATCCGTAACAATATTATTATTCACATCATTTAAATCCTTTTGAAAATAACACTAAATTTTATAACCAATCTGACAAATTTTTATTGAATAATTTGTGAGATATTACATAAGTTATGAAAGATATTCTGTAGAGCACTTAAGGTTTAAATGCTGAACAGCTTTGTTTTCAGTACTCATATTTTTTTAAAAAAATATGTTTGGTTTCAGTAAAAATGCTTATATTAATTTCAGTTTAATTATTTCCATTTAAATTTGAAATAATACGTGAAGTGATTGAAAATTAGATGGTTACATAGTGCATTATGGCTTAAGGCTTTTATAATAGCATGAGTGAATCTTATATCAAAATTTTAGCGTGATACGTAATTTTTAAAATGTTCGCGATTCCTTTTTATTTGACATGTTATATTCACATCTGTGATTTGTCTAATATCCATACTAATATTATAAATGTGAATGCTTGGATGGATGGGTGTTTGTTACTCAATCACTCCAGAACGGAATTGGATGAAATTTAGTAAAAATATAGATTATAGTCAGGAATAGAACATAGACTACTTTTTTTTTTATTTCGGTTGATTGAGTGGTTAATTTTTATTAATTAAAAACAAACTTTCGCACCAAGAAGCTGAGGTCCCTCCAAAAATAAGTAAGGCTCCAGTTTTCCCCCCAACAGTAATCCAGTTAGGGTTAGCAGAATTTCAAACGATTCTATTCATTTTCTTTGTATTTGGTGTATTTAAAATCAAATGTTGTTAATTAATCGATCTTTCGTATTCATTCTGAAATGCTTTTAATTCAAAAGAAAACCGAATAAAGGAAATAAAAAGTTTCTAATCTGCGTTGCGTTACCCCAGCTGGCGTTGAAAGTTCGAGCGTGATTGTTGACAACTGTGTTTTCATTTAAATTAAAAGTTTAAAAAATTATTTGTATAATACTGTTATAGCTATCTCAATCTCGATCGATAAATAAAATGGATTTGACCTGGTTTCAAAGAAATATGGACTTGATTTGCTGTTTTGTTTTATTTGGCGTTTTTAGGTTAGGTTTATTTATTTTCTGATTTGTCATTGTTTGATAGTTTTTCGTAAATATACATCAAAATTTCCACGCGAACAGAGTCACGGGTACTAGCTAGTTGTTTTATATTTCTAGCGTCTTATTCTATCATCAAATGATTGTCGGAATTTTTGATGTCGAATACATACTACGGCTTTCAAATAGTATTAAAAGACCTAAAGAAGATTGAGAGTTTTCTTTTTTTTTTCTCTCTTCTCCTTCATAGAGTGAGATTAGTATAAGTGGCGAGTTCCTTGTACAAATGCTATTTTGAAAATTTTTCTTCAGTTGTGAATTTCTACTCTTTATTTTATATATGAATTATTTTTATTCTCAGAATAATTTTTGTTTTGTTTAAACGCTTATTATTTCTTCGTTACGAGTAAAAGTACATTTGAATTCACTGATGAAGAAATCAAAACAATTTTACCTGCTACTAATGAAAACGACAGTGATCAGTCAAGCGACGATTATGGTTGGCCAAAAAAATATTTTAGCTGATTGCTTAAAACATTTTTTCAAATTTTATTTATTTTTCTTATTTCATTTGTCATAAATAAAATGCATTCAATCAATAAATAAAATGGATTTGACCAGACTTGATTTTCTGTTTTGTTTTATTTTTGGGTATACAATGTAAATAAATTGTTTTTAAGTTAGTTGAGTGTTTTTGTTATTAAATTGTATTTATGTGATATATTTTTCATATATGTTTATACATTTAAATGTATCGTTTCTAGGTTAGGTTTAATTTTTTTGATAGTTTATCGTACACATACATTGAAATTTCCACGCGAACAGAGTCGAGGGTAATAGCTAGTTGTGATATAAATGAACTATAACGTTGTTCTTCATTTGAAATGAATTTTAAACATTTTAGAACGGAATCAAAAATGAAGCCTGTATTTATTCTGACTTTTAACTATAATATTTTTATAAATTACATTTAAATGTATAATTACAATTTCTGATTCTTTTTTTATTTATTTTATGACTCCATTTAATATATTTGTTGATAACGACTATAATGTTTCTATTTTGAAACACAAGGAATGTGTGTGTGTGTGTGTGTGTGTGTGTGTGTGTGTGTGTGTGTGTGTGTGTGTGTGTGTGTGTGTGTGTGTGTGTGTGTGTGTGTGTGTGGTGTGTGTGTGTGTGTGTGTGTGTGTGTGTGTGTTACTGAGACATGCATTATAACATCTGGTTATAAAGATATCCTAGAGCAGGGATGGGGAAACTACGGCCCGCCGGAAGGTTCTATCCGGCCCGCGGATAGAATTTTAATTTGCCGGTCAGAGGCAAATTAAAAGAAACACTCATATATTATATATCCATCTCCTTTTCTACTTTGTTTAAATATTATATTTTTTCTTCCTTTTTTTCAAAGAGCTGGTAATAGCTAGTTCGAAAGCAGATTTCAAGATTTCAGTGCCATTCAAGCAGAGTTGGATATTTTTACCATGCCATTCAAAGTAAATTGTGAAGCAGTGTGGTCAGATTTGCAGCTTCAATTAATTGAGTTGCAATCTAACAATCATCTCAAGCAATTGTTTCTAAATATGCCAAAGTTTTACAAATCATTATCGAAAGTAAGTTTCCCAAATTTAATATCTCATTATTAGAAAATCAGTGCTATGTTTGCTTCATCTTATATATATGAACAAGTGTTTTCAACTATGAACCTTAGAAAGAATTATTTCAGAAGTAGACTGACAGATGAGCATTTAGCCTCGTTCCTTAGAATCAGTACATCTCACTTCGAACCTCAATATAAGGAACTTTTCAAAATGAAATCGCAATTTCATTCATCTCATTAAAATATTAAATTGTAATACTTGTATATTGTTTTTAAAATTTTAGAAAAATTCATCACGGCCCGCCAAACTTTATTTTTTCGATTTTTGGCCCTCGATCGAAAAAGTTTGCCCATCCCTGTCCTAGAGAATAGCTATTCTCATAATTATGAATACAATAATTATTCATATAGTTAAATGTGTTATAATCATTCCTGTAAATCATATCTGTATCGATGTACTTCAAGCTTTTAACAGCTGTGAAGTAATAAATTTAAAACAAAATACGCAGTAACAGTGATTCCTTTTTACAGAAACAATTTATCATGAGCTAGAAGACGAAGCATCGGTGAGAAACATTCTACATAGATGGAAACATATGCATCTTTCCATTCTTTTTGTAACTTCTGGCAAGGTAAATACAAAAGATTGGGGAAGTACTGATCTGTAGTGATTGATCTTTTGTTAGAAACTTCACTTGGATTGAAAAGAGGGGATTTGTCTATTGTTGTCTACTTTTATTCTGCAAATTGTTAAACATCTTTCCTGCCTATCTGAACATGAATTGCTGAATGGGGAAACCCTTAAGGTTTTATCTGCGTTTCACTAAAACCTGATCAACAATTCAGTTTTTTTTTTTTTTTTTTTTTTTTTTTTTTTCCCCTGCTCCAAAAGCCCAGATTGAGCATAGAGAATGAATAGGGTGCAGGCCGAAGAGACAAATGGGATTTTCGTCGTCAAGAGAAGGGATAAAATGTGAGTGAACATTGGACATCGAAAAATCTTATTCCATAATTTCCTGAAAGTTCGAACATGGGATTTGAATTTGCCTATCAAGGATACCTAGTACTTCACTTGATTTTTTCAAATAATTTCGGTGCCATAAATTCAATCCTTAATCAGTTGTTTAGGCTTTAGATGAAGATAGTTGCTTTTGTTTTTTTGCCATTTAACCTTCTTTCCACGTTTCCAGTCAATGTTTTTTATGAGAATGAAGGGGAGCATTAGCAATACGCTCTGCGTTTATTGAGCAAGAATGCTTCAAAATATTATTTCATTTGTTTCAGTAAAACACATTTGATAAAAAGTAGGCATGATTAAATTTTTAGTTTAATATGCAAGCAAAAAAGCTGATTACCAAAGGTGGTTTGTATCTTTTTAGTTAAAACCATAAAGAGAATAACTATCAGTTTTTGTTTTTGTTTATTCAGGGAAAAGTATTGATTTTGAATCATAAGAATTTACTTCAATCGTCGAATTCTGATTCTTCAGTGGGACTTTTTTTCCCTTTTTTGGAATTTTATTATTTTTCCCCCTTGAAAGTGTCATCATCGCTCAAGACAGGTACTTCCATTTTTAATGATGTCGGATCTCTTAAATTAATGAGGATAATATTAGAACACTTCATTTTTTCTAAATGAATGGAAACATTCTGAATTCAGTAAGTTATAAATGGTATTTAAATATTTAAGTAAAAATTCTTTAACTGCTTTTTGTTGTTTTTTCCGAATTGAAATCTAACGGAGAGCCATATCGAATCTGTAATGCAAGTTGAGTGAGACTAACTTTTTAACTTGCCTGAAATAGTCAAGAAATATTTGCGGAGTAGTATGAATCAATTGTTTCACTTAGTTATTAAAATATTACCGAGGAATTATAGACTGGTTTTCGAAATTAAAAGCAAGAAAAGTTATATTCTGATTCCTTTCAATATAAGTTTCTATATTTGTAAAATTTTAATATCAATTTCATAAAACCATGTTAAAAGTATAATTTTAAAATTATTCAGTGGGAACTTTTATATTTTCCCCTAAATTTAATTTAATTTTATTTGCTATTCAGAATTAATCTTTCTTTATTTATTTCTTTTGCGTTTCATTTATTAAGATTTGTGAAAACCTTGAGTTGAATTTTTTGTCCATTATGATATTTTCATTTTACATACTTCGTTATATTAATAAGTAGCCTCACTTTGGGCATCTCGTAATTGAGAATCAGAAGCTTCCGGCATGGTAGTTGGTTCTCGATACTCTTGTGGGTATTTGAAAAGGTGAGAGTCTGGTTCCTCTCGATGACTGGACATACTTCTTTAGAAAAGGGTTGTATCGTGGCAGGTGATGGCCCTTTGGATTTAACCACAGTACCCGTCAGTGTTGCTTTTTGGGCGGTCCAGTCACTCAAGTTTTTCGTATGATTCCCGGTGTAGGCAGTTTGAGGTTAGTACAAACGAGCTTGATTTCACAAATCACTAAATTTTATCTTGAATTATAATACGTTTTATTATAAAAATAAGACTATTAAGGGAAAAGAAACATTAATTCATTTCTTTCCATTGCATTCAGTTCTTAAAAGGTATATTAAAAATTGTCCGCAAAAAGGCCGTATCACACAGCAAAATACCGTCTGCACTTTCCATCTGCAATTTTTCGTTTCTACCCTCAAGAGCTGGTCAAGCAAGTTTTTCGTCTTTGACAACTTTTTTAACCAGCTTGCAAATGCCGCCGATAGTGATAGAAATATTGTCTGCAAACGAAATTCAACCAATCATATGAAACTTTGAAGCGACGTCACTTTAAGGCCTTATCACACGGCAAAATATCTTGGGCACTTTCCGTCAGCAAACAACAAGGAAAGTGATGTCACTTGTGTGACGTCACTTCAAAGTTTCACATGATTGGTTGAATTTCGTTTGCGGACAATATTTCCGACAACATTTTCGAGCTGGTTCGAAAAAGTTGTCGATTATGAAACTTTGCTCGACCGGTTTTTGAGGGTAGAAACGGAAAAGTGCTGGCGAAATTCCACCGTGAAATAAGGCCTTTAGTTGTCATTTGCTGGCGAAAAGTGCGGACGATATTTCGCCATATAATTCCGCCGCATATTATTGACCTACCACCCTATTGACTATTTCGCCAAACATAATCAAAACACTTTAACCGTTACCTAGATATTTGGACTGTTGAAATATATTAACTTTTAGGTGGTTTATAAGTAAGCATATTCGATAATGATCAACTCTCTACCATCATCCTGAAGACTTTTTAATCTCACGTCGACCAAGGGGTGGTGGTGGTAAGACCGTTACTGCTCGTTTAATTGTCTAAGCTTCTGTTATTTAGAGCTTAATTCAAGAAAAAATAATATATTAAGTATAATTTTTTAAATTTTGCTCCCATTTAACATAATATTTGAATACTTTAGCACTGTTGTATCCATCCGAATCAAAAGTTCAAGAAACATTCATTCTTTTCATTATTTATTAAAAGTGTTTAGAGTAGAAATAAAAATGAAGGGAACAAAATACTGTACCTTTTAAAAACTTCTTTAATCGTATACAAACACACACACACAAAAAAAACGATCAATCTACCGCTAATATATGCGTGTTACAATTTGCAGTTAATTTATTCTGCAAAAATATTTCCTTTATCTTTAACTTCTGACTTGATCGCAATTTTTTCATGGGATGCGTTAATTCTCAAAAACGCTGCATTTGCAAATTCTTTTCTAAAATTATATAAGTTCAAAATATTTTCTCAACTTCTCTTCTCTATTTTCTGCCTACCTATTTTAGCGTTACAGGTAATCATCACAGCTTGGGCAAAGAATCTTGATAGCATGTAAAAACTGAACTTTTTTTTTAAATTTATAAAGAATAAAAATCGCAAAACAGTTCCATGAGTCTTGCTTCACGTTCAATGTTATTCAAGAAATTTCGTTTTGCTTACATATATACATTGTTTCGAAAAAATATATATTCTCTATACAACTGAGGAGAAATAACTACAGACGCACTAACTACAGCAATTATTTCAAATTTCAAACCAATATTTGAAAACAAGCTTGGATATAAAGTTAGTTCCTCAAATAAATTCAATTCCTGACAGAAATATAATTTTTTCCAAGAGGAGCTTCAAAATATTTCAGCGCCTTATTTCCGTTACTGTCAAAATCCGTCCCTGGTAGCATAAAGATAATTTTTAATTGTCTGTGAAATGATCTTCTATTGACATTATTTATAGGCGCCATCTATTGATAGAATATAGAAGTAAACTAAAATCTTTCAAAAAACTACATTAAAAATTTTTTTTAGTAAATACTTAACTCAAATGAATAAATTAAATAAAGAATTGTGGTAAGAGGGACTGTTACTGGCTTATTAAGATACCATCACAATATACTCCCTCAGTTATGAGTTGGCTGAGAGGCGAACAATATTAAAGCACCAAGCGTTATGGCGAGCGTGTGAGAATTGTTGTTGTTGCGTCAAGTGAGTCTGACGACTTTTGGTTGCTGGTTGAGAGGATTTGTTGATTTTGCGTTGTTTGCTTATGTTGCGGATAGATGGCGCTATTACAACTGTTTGAAGGTTAACCATCCAAGGTCACCATTGTGGAGAGTGAAGGTGGGTTCAGAGTTCAGACGAGGCTTATTATTGTCCGCAATAGAAGATCACGCCTACTTCCGGAAAATCATGTGACCACAACGGGACAATGGCAAATGATTGTCCCGTCGGGACAAACGTTGTCCGCGTTGTCTCAAGTGTTCACACGGAGACAATGTCCGGACAACAGCAGAGAGACAATGTTTGCGGACAATAAAAAGCCTCGTGTGAACCCACCTTGAGATTCGAACTGTCAACGTTGGGGTTCATAGCCGAGTTACAAGACCCCTAGACAAAAGTGTATATTCATGCCCAGTGGCTCTTACTGGCTTATTAAGATACCACCATTCGGTTTTTGATAAAATTCAAAATTTAAACTAAGCTTAATTAGATAAATTAAGTCAATCATACTTTACTTAAATAAATTAAATCAACCCTATTTTACTTTAATAAATTAATAACAATTAATAAGTTTTGGAATTGTTATTAATAATTTTAAACTAAAAATTTCATTAAACAGCAGTTATTTGGAATAAATATATAAAAATAATAATGCCAAAATTATTTGTAATTCAAAAATTCTTGGATTATGCATCTCCAGAGATGGCATGGCAAAGGCAAAATGAATTGATTGAAATCGAATAATGATGAAGTGACTCACAAATTACAAACCTATTTTGTAATTATTGAGAAGAGGCAAAAATTTATCAGAATTTTTTAAATTTTTTTATATGAATTTTTCCTTATTTTTGCTTTTTTTCAACTAACTTTCCCTTGTTTATTAGCAAGAATGAGTAGAAAAAACATTCTACAAATGGATCTGAAGTGAAACCAAATGATGACAGATAAATATTTTTTATTTACTTTCTTTATTAATCATAGCACTGAGTGCAGGAAATGTGCTTAGAACAAATAATTTAATTTAATTAAAAATATACAGAATGTGCATTGAGCCAGAAACAAATGGCCAGATTTGTAGGCAAAACGTTCGAATCGTTGAATTCGATGCTCAGTAATTCTGGTTTGTTTATAAATCTTCAAGATAAAACATCAACAAAACTTATACCGTGGACGGTCGATTCAAAGAGTTTTATTAGGAAATTAAGAAATGTAGATTCAAAACAGGTATTTCTGCAGTTTAATTATTTTTAAAAATATTTCTTTAATTCTGCTTTTTTTTGCTTCCAAGAATAGAGAAATTTTTATAATTCCTAAATTGAATACCGACTCTTTAAACACAAATTTGTCTTTTCTTTTGGTGGGTATTTAAGTATATGTATGATGTATCTATTTTATTAAATTCATATTATTATTATTTTTTCATATATATAAAGTTAAAATTTTATTTTTAAATATGTTAAAATTTTAGTAAAAATTTTTTTCATTGAAAGTATTTTAATTAAAATCTAAGGTAATATTGATAGAATAATTCTTAGGAGCAATGATAAAAATATGGATAGTTAATAATTTTTAAGAGGATCAATAAAATGAATCTATTTTATCATTTTGTGATTTTTGTTTTTGTTTTCTCAGGCTGAAGAGGAAATAATACAATCTTACCTATCTGCTATAGAAAAACGCCTGTCAGAACCCGATGTGCCAAATGTATGTATATATATAATGTATCATTTTCAATTATTTTATGGATTAGTGGTATAATTCTGTTGCTGTATCTCAAACAAAAGCATGTGAATTTCAGTCAAGTTGCCAAATAATTCTCATTGCTTTGTTTTAATTTTGAATATTGATATTAATTAGCTATCATCAGCATTCACAATCGGTAACAAATGACCCCTTGTTAATGAAGCTGTATAATGTTTTTACATTGCTTATATTGTTGTATAATGCATGTTTAGAAATCTTAATATATTTTATCAAAATGTTTTTATGGGTTGTGTTTTACGATATAGCAAATAAAGTTTAGCATTAAGGAAGAATTTTAGTGTGTATATTTTTAATTATATTGTGCGATGATAGTTAGTTTAGTCTAAAAAAAATCTTTTTTTTTTCATAGACTGAAATTGATGAAATGATAAAACTATGTATGACTTGTGAAACAATGGGTTATCCTGCTCCTTTTATTTATGTACATTGTTTGAAACTTGCTCAGAAGGGTAACCTACAAGAAAAACATACAGGTAATCATTAATTTATATTTTTAGATTGTATTTCTTTTAATAGTTAAGTTACTATTTCGGATTTCTAATGTACATTTCAATATGACCACATTTGTTGAGATTACTGCTTACTAAAATTTTAATTAAATTTTTCATATTTTAGTATTTAACAAGATATTTTTAACTTCTAATTTTGTTAGATATATTATTCATTAGAAGCTTTGCATGATTCTATTAATTTTACCTTATATTTTCGTTCAGCTTTCAAAAATTTCATTTAATAAAAGCAGACACATTTTAAATACATAATCCATCTTCTAAAGTAAAATGTAACAATTTTTCTTTTGCATTAATGGTTTTTTAAATATGAAATTAAATTTTTACAAATAGTTTAGAAATTTGAGTAAATATATTGATTTCTTTAAATCTGAACTGTCAGAAGTTAAGAATAAGATGGAAATTCTTAAATGAATTGCGTATGTTTAAAATTCCAGTACTTTTCTGTTAGCCAGGCACAGCAGAAAATTGCCAAATAATGCAGAATTCTGCTAAATTTGGTGCTGTGTGCTCAAGTTGCTTTGTTTTTCATTCACTTCGTTTAGCGACTTGACTCATGTTTGATCTATATTGACGACATTTGCACCCAGATAACAGAAGAGCACTAAATTTCCTTATTTTTTATAAAATCTTAATATTTCCTTTTTTTAATATATAACTTTTTGCATTTAATTTCATTTTAAATATGTAGTTGAGCTTGTTTTGGCTTAAAATATTTTTCATTTAGTGTTTTTTAAATTGAGGAGATCACTATTGAAATATGACTTCAATCAAACCTTACTTAAAACAGTAAGGTTTTCTAATGTCTGAGGTTAAATAGAATTGCATTGAAAGTTACAAAAAAGTTATTTTGAAACTGAATTTCTGAGATTTGTGATATTCTATGATTTCTTTCACTGTTAATTTTTTTATAGTTAGTAAAAAATTTGTAATATATCCCTTTTTTTTTCATAAATTTCTTTTGCTATGTATTTGATGAACTTAAGTTTTAGAGAATTAATTTATGGTGAAAATTTTCTAAAATTTTGTATTTATATGCATTTAAATTTTTCAGGGTATTCAGCTGCTTCATATTTTCTTCATCCACATCATGAGTTAGTAATTCTTTTAATTAATACAATGCAGAAGGTAAATAATTATTTATCTTATATTTTATTAGTAACTTATAGAATAAAAAAAAACAAATAAATTTATGAATTGTTTTATTTTATTTGTAACTACTATCAAAAATGAAAATAAAATTGAAATAAATTAAAGCAAACCATTTCTAAAAATGAAAATAAAAATAATTAATTATGTAATTTTTTTTTATTTACTATTTATATTAAGATGGCACAGATAATTGAAAAATTAATTACATTTTAAATAATAAGATTATAACTTTAATTTAAATTTACTTTTTAATATATTATTTCAAAGACAACTATATATTTTAAGTTATTAGTGAAATGATTTTTTAAATTATATTTTCATTTTTGTATTTGAATTTATCATTTGCAGCATTATTCTTATTTTTTTAAATATAATTTAATAAAAATTTGGTACTTTTCCATTACACTGACGCAAATCTGGCCAAGCAGACTCTTTGGCGACTCACACTGTTGCAATTTTGACGCAGGTGATAAAATAACTGCAACTTTCTTTAAAAATATAGCGATAAAAGGTTACTGGCGGCGATATTTCGTTTGGCGTTGGTTGCATCATTATTGACAACTTTTGGCATCCGCCGGTATTATAAAAAAGTACCAAAAATTCTTATTAGTTTGTATGAAATTTTTTTATGTATTCAAAAAAGCAAATTGATAAAAAAAATTCAGTTTGAAATTGATGTAAGATATATCTTAATAATTGATTAAAATGAACAGAAAAAAAAAAAAAAAATAAAACTTATAAGTTTCATTGTCAAATTCAGTAATTCTATATTTCATGTAATGAAATTATTATAAGTGAGTACTATTTACTTATAAAGAGGAACGTTGCATTTGAATGATTTGTGATTGCTTTTTGTATTAGCTTTTTCTATTAGTAGTAAAATAGCATTTTTGCTGAATTTATTTGATTTCAGAAATTCGTTAATTTCTTATTTTATATTTGATACCATAATGAAATCTAAGAAATTCTTAGCTTTAATTATAATTAAGAAAGTTTCTGCCTTATTGATTGTCTCATTAGAAAGATGTTCTTGCTATTGTTTGTAACTTACCCTGATATCCACCGTATTTTTTCATCATTCATACCCGATTTCATTGTGTTTGCAGCTATTTTAATTGTTTTAAAATTCTTCAATGTATTTTACAGTATGTATGTGTGTGTGTGGGGGGGGGGTGGAAGCTTTTTCATTTTTATGTCCAATATTATATGGTGCTTTTTTTGTATTTTTAAGCAATGATGTTATTTTTATATATCTTTAAGATTTTTCCACTCGCAATTCCTGTCATTTAAGTATTTTAATATGGACATTTAAGTCATTAACTGATGTAAACTATCTAGTATTGTATCTTCATTTTTATTAAAAAGATTCCAATTTGTATATTTATTCTATTACATTTTTTCTTTTAGGATCTGTGCAGCTCTAACTATGTAGAAATTCTTATTGCTTTATCATCGATATGTAATCTTATAAATGTAGACACTGTACATAATGTGCTCCACCTAGTGGAAGAAAAGTTAAATCATGAGAAGTAAGTTACAATAGTCAATTGTTTTTTCATTTGTTAATGCAAGTATCTTGTAAATATAATTTTTAATGTATTTTCTGACAGGTCTTCTGTTCGCAAATCTGCCATTTTAACTCTTGGTCACTGTCTTCTTTTAATTGATAGTCAAAGTGCTTATCAAATGTCCATTCCCAAAATAGAAAAGGCACTCACAGATAGCGAATTGGAAGTTGTTTCAGCAGCTGTTAGCACTTTGTATAAAATAATACAGGTAAGATTTTTTTGTAAATTTTTTTATTTTTAAAATTACAAATAAAAAAAAAGTTTTTAAGACAATTTTTATAATCTTGATAGGTTAACTTTTGTGAGCATTGTTTGCAGATTTTTCTGTTTAATATTTGAATTTCTTTCTCACTTTGTTCATTTATAACACAAATATTATCATTAAATTGTTTAGTTTGTATTGATGTATGTAGATTATTTTAAAAATTTGTTTTTTATTATTCTTTTATTTGCCTATTTTTCCCACATTGAAAATTTGTTGAAGAATGAAAGTGAATATATATAAATAACAATGACGAAAGATGTCAAAAAGAGATAATTAACTTGGAGTTATAAAAATGGTGGAGATCATACTAGTTAGCCCTTGAAAATATAAAAATTAATTTGCTGTGCTAACCTAATGGTGTACTGCAAAACAAAAATTGATGTTTTGTTGGATTAAATTTGTTGATGACTTAGTTACTAAGCCCCAAATCCATGTTTGACACCAAGCCAACTGCATGTTGCTTCCCCCCTCTCTTCTCCCTTTTTTCTTATTTATTGCAATTTGCTTCTGGTTACTCCTTCATTTTAGCTTCCCAAAAATTCATCTGTATTTAAGATTCATTTGTTTTGTTTGTGTATTAATACATAGTTTCTGAAAGAAAAGGAGGTTAAATTAATTTTAAAATTGCTAGTGCTTGTTGCAATCTATTAAAAAAAAGATGTTTTTAAAATTAATTATTATTTTTATTATATTTTTTAAGAAATTTTTTATCCTTAACTGGTTATTTATAAGTTCTTCAACAATCACAATGCTTAGCTTTTTTCTTCCCTTTGTGAGTTAAGCATTGTTTTCTAAAATAATTACAGCTGCATATATTTGAAATACTATTGATTGGCTTTAGATGATATAAAAGTTAAAAGAAAAAGCCTTTAAAAGTATTGTATTTTTATAAATTTTGAATTGATTTTTTCCAATTCTTTGTGATATTTTTTGTGAACTTCATCTATCATTCCTTTTTCAGAAACTACCTTGTGATTTTACATATTTAATTAAGAGCTTGGTAGAATTGCAGGATCAAATTTTACTTAGACGTGTTCCTCGTAGTATGGTCTATTGTGATATTCCTGCACCTTGGCTTCAGCTTGATATTTTAAAGCTACTTAATTTGCTTTGCAAAGAAGCAGAGTATGTATTTTTTTTTGCATGCATATATAACTCTAAATTTTATATGTGTTAAATTTTTTTAAAATTATATAAAATTATTTAAAATTTTGGTTTAAAATGTGATATTAATTACATAACTCAAAGCTGAATGATGCTATATATTTTTTACATTTTGAACATAAAATATTTTATTCTTCATTCCAATAGTGCATTTTCATATAATGATATATCTTTATCTATATATCTTTTCTTTATTTATATATATATTTCTTTATCTTTTTCTAAATCCTAATTAATTTCCAAATTTTCATCTCTATTTAACTCATAATAACTTCATTCTAAAATGTTTTCTTATTTTCTGACCCAGTTTTACTTACTTATTTATTTAATTATTCTTAACACATGTTTTATAAAACTACTGATTGATACTAGATTGAGCATTTTCTCATGCTCCAGGTAAAGGGATAAGAATCTCTAATGCTTCTTTTTTAAAAATACCTAAAATTCCCTTTCGTAAATCAACACATGTCAGAGAAATCCCTATCAAAATCTCATAGTAAGATCATTGAAGGAAAAAATTTCAGTCTCTTTTGTACTTGTATCACAATGTAAATAGATGTTGATTTTATCACCATTTCTAGTACACAGAATGTCTCTTGTAATAAAATAAAGTTAAAATTTCAAAAATTTCTTTTAATCAACCATGCAACTGCAAATATATATAAAATAATGACATATATGATGCAGAAATCCCTCTTTTTTACGTACTGTTTAGTAGCAAAAATCAAATATAATCAGTCTTTTAAATATTATAAATGTGGTTTTATTGAACATTGTTGCAGCTACACTTAATTCAGTATTTCATATTATTAATTGATGAAATTGAAAAATGTTATTAGTAGTTCTTAAATATAGTCTTATCATATTGCAGTCAGAATGAAAATATAAAAGAAAACAAGATAATAGAAATAAACATGTAAAAAAGTTTAATGGAACAAAAAATTGACCTATTGTTGGATGGTCATTTAAACATAAACAAGATAATAGAAATAAACATGTAAAAAAGTTTAATGGAACAAAAAATTGACCTATTGTTGGATGGTCATTTAAACTGGTCTATGGAAATTGATGTTTTTTATCTTCCAAAAATGGTTGCTGTATGGTGTAAAAACTCAAAAAAATTCATTTCTATTCATTTTTTCTTTATTTTTAATGCTTTTTTCAAATTTACTTTTCAGTCTGAAATTATTTTATGAAGAAATTAAAACTCATTAATCAAAACACTAATTTTCATGCTTTTGCCAATGTGAAGATTAAAAATTGCTTTTATTGTAGAATTTTCACTTCCACTTTTTTATTTCATACTGTATATATATTAACTTGAATCTCAGTAGATTAATTTATTTCATGCATTTCAGTTGTATCAACTAACATATTGAAATAATAATAATAATAAAAAATTCATTCCATATTAGTCATTTCATTGCTCAGAAAGTCAATTATCTGAATTAACAAACTGATTACTAAAGGTGATTTGTTTATATATATAAAATGTCTTTTTTAGTTTATCTATTTTGATTGGTTATTTTATTTTTTAAAATTAAGAATTAAATTTTAAAAAAGTTTATTTTTTATGTAAAATAATTTTTTTCTTCACTTTTTATTAGTACTTTTTTTATTGAAATCTGTTTAAAATATAGTTTATTACACACAGTGGTTGCATTTTATTTGCATTCAACAAAGTTATTTTTCCATTAGTGAGTTTTCCCTATAAGTAGCTTAGTGAAGCATTTCTCTCAACTAATTATTCATATTATTTTTACATGTTTTATTATATATTTTTTCCTTTATAAGTATGTTCATTCACTAATTTATGGTTTTCTTTAGGCATCATAAAGCTGTCACTCCTATTTTAAAGAAGACCTTGCAACAAGTTGGCTTACATAATACTCTAGCTCATGGTAAAGATCTTGTTTTAACCAATTCAATGACATGTGCTCAACAAAGTTTTTATTTAAATTTTTTAATTGTATATTTTACTTTTTAGCAATCATGTATCAAGTAATTGAATCAATTACTTGTATCACACCATGTAGTGAATTAGTGGAAATGATTTTGTCATCTGTGTCCATGTTTCTGAAATCAAAGAATGTCAACTTGAAACTAATGGGTAAGTTAAATATATATTATGATATTTTTTTATTACTTATTATTATTTTGTATTATGAATACAGTCAACATTTCAATAACTTGGTCAAAAATGAGCATAAGAGATATACCTGATATCACAGGTGTAGCGTAGAGATGAAATGTTGCTGGCATTATTTTAAAATGCGTATATAGATTCGATTTATGTAAATAAAGCAATGGAAATGAAAGCAAAGTATTTAATATTGTATTTTGAACATGCAATATGTTTCTTCACTGCTATATATTAGTAACATTATAGACAAAATTTATTTCACAATATTGTTATTGCTCTGAATAGGTGGTTCTGTATAAGTTTTGTGAGGTTTTAATTAGAATTTTTCAATTTCCATGTTCTGTAATTTTCAGAATTAGGCTTCTTTGATTTTTTTTCTCTTTTTATTGTGATATAGGAAGATTGCATATCAAATACCATACAATAAAATTGTAAGGTTAGCAACTTATTACAACTATTATTCAGTCTATAACTCTTCAAGTTCATGCAGACGATTGTGTGGAATATTGATTAAGTATCTTACATTTATAGATTTATTAACCTTTGCAGTCTGTTGTAAGCAAATAAAATATTTTGTTTTAATACTTAATTGATACTGTTTTGAATAAATTTGCTATCTGTTTTTTGTTTATCATCATTCACCGTGATGTTTTTGTTTGAACAAACATGTCTTGATTCTACTGCTGTTTGTCATTCTCAATTTGGAATGCTTTTTCTTAAGTATGCATTTCTCAGTTCTTTTTAAAAATTTCCCCTTATCGCTTTAAATTCTGATCTCTTCCCCATCAATCATTTTGTGCTTTTAGTTTTTGTTTTTTAGTTTCTCATGAAGAATTTCTTTTCGAAGCAGCTCTGAATAAAAAAATAAACTTTTAGAACAAAGCATATAAAGATATATTCTCTAATCATAATTTGCTATTTCTTTTCATTGAGAACTTCAAGAATTCTTAAAATAATTGTCTTTGTATAATATATTAAATGATGATTTTTCTACAAATTTTGCAATATAGATTATAATTTTCAGCTAAAATGCTATGTTTATATTTGTTAATCCAAAGGTCAGAAAACAAAAGAGGAGAAATAAGCCTTTAATTCTTTGCAATTGGAAAAGAAACATGACATAAATAATCAACAAATACATGGACTTGCTTATTGCATTGAAATATTAATATTTATAATTATTTTAAATTGTATTTCCTTCAAAACTTTATCTTGTTCTTGCCACTCTGTATGTATTTTTTAACAATGAATATTTATAAATAAATAAATGTCAAAATGATGCACTGTCTTGAGTGATTCTTCAATAGACTCATCTTAAATAAAAACTTCTTTTATATTTGTCTCTTTGTTGTTAATTTTTTAAGCAGTTTTGAAAAAGGTTTAGTCATTGAAGCTTTCCTTTTAATGTTGTATACAAAAATGCAATGTTATACACAATTGTCAAGATTTTATAATATCTATGCTTTTTAATCACTTTGTCTAAACTTGATAAACCCATGAATGCTGTAAAGAATTGAGTGGAGAATTTTTTTTTGAAAAAATCATTTATTGCAGGAATTGTTATTAGATGCTTAATATGTTTTTCCCATGTAATGTTATTTAAGTAATGGTGTGGTTGGAGAGCAATGGGATATATGTTCCTTGGGCACTAGTATTAGGGAGCTCTATGGAGATAAAGCATTAGCTTATATATGCTATTTTTTAAAGTCAAATATAACAAAAGGATGGGAAAACTAATACTATGATTGAGTGCCTAATACACATTCTACCCAATAAATGATGATAAGGGGTGAATATATGTATGACTCGGACACTATTTACTCTTTCTACTCTATAGTTGGAAAGTCATTTATCTTTGTAATCAAAAATATTATTAAAACTTTATGCTTTCCATTTTGTAAATTATTTAATAAATTTTTTTTTATCTATTTTTCTAATTTATTCAAATATCTACTGTCTTAGAGTGATATTTTGAAACAGCAGCATATAGCTTAATTTAATTTGATAGTTCTATTGACATATCTGTAGTCAGAAATCTTGGAATTGTATATGATAATACACTTAAAAGATAAAGGATTTTGATATGAAGTCTTGCCATAAGTTTCTGCTAATGGAAAACTTTGTTTTAGGTATCGAAGGAATGATTGTCATTATCAAAAGATTAAAACCTAGTATTACTGTAGCTCAGCAAGAAATTATTATGGAATGCCTTCAGTTACCTGATGAGACATTAAAGTTAAAGGTAAAATAATGTTGTTTCTTGAATTTTTAAAAAAGTTATTTTTTGTAAATTTCCAGAAATGAATTTGTTTAAAAAATAAATTCCATACAAAAGTTAATATTTTGGTATATGAGACCCAGTTCATGTATCATTAATATAATTACAGCATACCGTAATTTTAGACTCTGGAGCTTTTATTTCACTTGGCAAATCCTTCTAATGTTCAAGCCATTTGCAAAAAACTTATGGAATTTTTGACCTCTTCTACAAATGTTGACAAGAAGAAGGAATTAGCTTTGAAAATACTTCAGTTATCTGAAAAGTATCCTTCCTGTTTTGATAAATTTATATTCTTTTTATATGTGTATTATGTATGTTTATTATTATTTTTTACTTAATTCGACTGCAGTTTTAATTTACTAATTACATGATTTGCCATACTATTGAGTCCTGAGATTTGTGCTTTCTCACCAATTCTTCTACTTTCAATAGCTGTACTTCTTTTATTGATACATATATAGTGGCAATTATGATAGTTAAATTTTTACTTGGAGACAATTCTGTCAAATTTTTGAATATAGTAATTTAAGTAATTATCAAAATACTTCTTATACATTTATAATACTTTTTATAATATTCTTTAATATTTAAATTAAGGGATTTTTTCCTGGTAGTATTCTAATTATTATTGATATATTAGTTTGAGAAAATGGTAAAATTAAAAATATATTATTCAATTTTTGTATCATGAATGCTGGTTTTTTTCGCCTCTCATTAAGAAGAATGTAAGTATGCTCTTGTTATCCAGAGAGGATATTGAATTCTTGTAATAATTCTTTAAAAAAGAAATAGTCAGTTTGAGAATGAAGTTTAGATTAAAAAAAAAAAGAATTTACCTATTCTACAAAAATGGTGTGGGAACCTTTTACTGATGAGGGTTATGCCCACCTTTGGTAAAGATTATGACATATAGCCTATGATTGCCATTAGGATTCAATCGTAGTTTTAACCTATGGTATTGTTACATCCAATCATTCAGATTTTATATGTGTGCTTCTGGACAGGTCAAAGTGTCGGTTTTAATTATCTTTGATTATTATATTATTCATTCTTATTTTTGGTGATAATCTTTTTAAAAACTATAATATACATTTAGTGTGCAAAATAAATAATCCTTTTTGTTTAATGTTTTCAAATTTTATTTGTTTCATTGTATAACTGTATTACTATTGTATTAAATGACTTTTAGTGTTTTTGAATTATTTTTAAGTGAATTTATTATGAAATGTATTATGCACACCTGATTACTGTATTTTTATCAACCTTAATTTTGTAAAAGATTTGTTGATAAACAGGAATGGTTTATAACAATTTCTTTGTCTGTACTAATGGAAGCTGGTGAACTTTTACCTACTCCAGAAGTGAACAGAGTTATTAACATAATTTCAAAAGGTATGTTTATTGATAAATTTCATTGCTAGATGAAATTTTTTAAATTCAAAACTAAAGTAAAAATTAGGCAACATGGAAATGAAGAATTTATAAGGAAAGTTGTTTTACCTAAAATCTTAGACCTTTTAATTTCTGTTGATTTTAAGATACTATAAATGCAAAGTTAATGTTAATTTAAAATTTAAACATGATTTCTATTTCTGCCCTTTTATAAAATTATATCTCACTGCTTTTCTCCTTAACATGAATTTTAAATATAGTTACTTTGAATAGAAACACAGACATATATTGAAAATCTTCAAATGTAAGTATTTTAAGAAATTTGGTTGTATTTGATTTATTTCATTCAATCCTTCCAAATACACTGTGATCATGAAGTATATAATGGGTGCAGGGATCACTATATGCTATTAAAATTCAATGTAATTACCTCAAAACAAGCTCTGGAGTGTGATGAGAAGAGAAAACTTTAATCTGTCATCGCAAAAGGAAAAATAATAATAAAGTTAGAAAAAAATGACAAAATTTTAAAAAGTTCAGATAGTAATACTTATTTTTATACATTGCTAAGTGATTAGTATATTGGATAAAATAAACCATTGATTAAGTTTTAAATTGTACCTATAACATTAAAAGTGCTAGCATATATATATATTGCTGCATAAAGAAAGTTTACCACGAGCTCAGTGACTGAATGGTCAATGCACATGATCCAAACCCAGAGTTTGCAGGTTTGTGGCTCGCCATGGCTGTTATATCCAAAGTATTTATTTTAAAAACCTTCTTTTTGATTATTACATGTGGTGGTAGTACAAAAGTATATATCTCAACAAAAAAAATCTATTGAATCTGATAGTGTTTTTCAAATAAGACTTAACTTGGAAAATTCAATGTACTCATTGGATTTCATGAATTTCCAAAAGCAGGAATTGCTTGAATGTGACAATTGTATGAAATAGACTAAAGCATGAAATAGAAAGGAATTATTAATTTATTACTTATTGAGTTAGGAACCATTTGATTGAAGACATCAAATGGGTAGAATCTCTCAATATTGCATCTTACAATGGCAAACTGAATATTTATTTTAAAACAATTTTGATTTAATGGGGTTCTTTATCATTGTTTCTAAATATTAATTTGTTATTGCAAGTGTTCACGTATAAGAGTTACGTTTTTTAAAAAAAGGAAAAAAGATGAAAGATTATTTTTTCTCTGAGCAAAAATATTTTTTCACTATTTAATGTGATATAGTCTTGCAAATGATGTGTTCTCCTAAATTGGCCGTTTCCATATTTTTCATGTTTACTGCCATAATTTTTCATTTTACTATTATTGCTTTTATAAAATTTATTACTTTTACAATTCCAGACGATTTCTAATGTATAAAAGGATAGGCTGCCTTATGAATTTTTTAAAATGTCACTAAGACTATTATAACTTTGAGGGTTCAATTTCTATTGTATACTAAATATTTGCATTTCAAATTTTAACAAATTTTATTAAATTTTGTTACCAGTATGGAGTTAATAATTAAATAGTTATTTTTCTGTTCGCTGTATATTCATTCATGAATTATTAGAATTGATTTATAAAGTGATAATTTTGATACCTTTAAACAAAATTGATTTAATTCCTTTTGTTTCTTAAAATAAATTTTTTTTAGAAATCTGTAATGACAATGCAGAAATCTCTAAGACAGCTTTATGTATTATAAAAATTGATGTATTCTAAATTATTAGATACTATACTCATTATATTAAACTTCAGAAGTGAAACATGATTATAATCTAGTTGTTAGAAAAACAAAAGAACTGATTTTCATTTCTATTTTATTATTTTCAGACAAAAAGTAGTAACATTTATTTTTATAGATGTCTACAATGTTTATGATTCAAAATCATTAGTTAAATTTTAATTTGATAATAGTTCAAATGATATAGTTATCCATGTTCATATAGTTCTTTGTTAATTCTATTACATGACTATTCTCCTATTGTTCTGAATTTGCACTATTTAATTAGTTTCTTAAATAAATCCCATGTATATCCTTAATTTAAATTAAGTTTTTAGACATAAATACTTATGTAATAATATCAAATTGAATGTTTTATCCTCAGTTGCATTTTGTACTACAGATTTATGTATTAGGATACTTTTCAAAATCATTTTTACAAGTCAATCTGAAATTCTTTTTTTAAACTGCAAACTATATTTTTAAATTTAAATTTTGTTAAAAATGCACCTATTTGTTTACATTATATTTTATATAAATATATTAAATTTTATATTGCATAGTCTTGTATACAATACTAAATTTTTTACAATCATTTATCATTTGAAGTAAGAATTGAATTTTTGATTGATTGATTGATTGATGTGGGATTGAGTCCATTTTGTCTTAACTTTCATTAAATTTCAAATATTATGTTTTGTTTCATTAGATATTTTATCTATTCAGCCCTTTTTTTGAAACATTTTTATGTACTATCTTATATTATGAATGGCTTTCAAGATAATAGTTATTAAGATGTTATACAGTTTTGTAATAATCATCTTTCTTGTATTTTAAAGGGAGTCTTTTATATTTCATAGATGCTACATTAAAAGAGATAGCAAAGAAGTCTTGTTTACAGGCATGCAGAAAGGAAAAGCATCACTCATCTAACATTATTAAATTAACTGCTTCAGTATGTATAAAATCAGTTGATATCTTTACATATCTGCATTATATAATTAATATTTCTTATTTTATATTATTTGAAATTCAGATAAACTTTCAAAACTTTAACTTTTAATATTTACAAGATAAATAATCTAAATTTTGCTCTCAATTACAATAGAATTACTAAAAATAATAATATTAACTGCATAGATTAATGATTAATATGGAAAATAATTTAGAGCATATATTCAATTACATAAATGCAATATGGTATTGATAGTGTATGGAATTGTGAATTACATATATCATTAGTATTTTTATTTGTGGTTCTGTAATTATTGAAAAAAGGTTTGATTTTTAAAATGTATTATTCAAATGTAATCTACTTTTTGATACATTTCAAAATTTGCATTTATTAAAATTCTAGATTTAAATTATATTTCAATAAATTGTAATGAATCTCATTTTTTACAGAAAAGTTTGAACTTATAATGACTAAACTATTATATATTGAAATTTTTAGTATTTTTGTTTTGTCTTATTTATTTTTATAAAACATGATAATGTCTTGTTCGGGAAATTTCTAAGTTCTAAATTTTATATTCAAATATCTATAAATATAAAAAAAAATAATGGATTTCATAGTAATTTTTTAAAACCTTTATTTATATGAAATGATTGTTAAAATATATGATTAAAAGAATATAAATCTGAATTATTAAGAAATGCAAAATTACAATATGCATAGCTAGATTAGTTTAAAATTGAGGTATTAAAAAAATTGTGATAAATCTGTGATTTTTTATCAATTCATAGTTTTAATGACTACTAGCACCCCTATTATTTTTGCTATTGAATTTTAAATAAACACTTAAATAATATTAGACATTTTGTACATCTCATATCAAGAAACATTTCATTATTCTCCAAGGTGTATGGGACTAAGACTTAATAATGACATAAGCATTATGAGAATTATGTATATTACTTTGATCTATTTTATTTTGTAATAAGTTTTTTTCTGTTTATTGTTCCACATTTGCCACTACCTTTTGAAACTTCAAATTCATTTGATTATTAATTTCATAATAATGGACTTATTACCCATTACTTGAATGATTGATCCTGTATGAGGATGGTCTTCAGCCTGTTATAAGAAGAATAAATGAGATTGAAATACTGCATGAAACTATATGGCTATATCTTGCATCATGAATATTGAACAAGTAGAGATTGAAGAAAAACATTTCTTTCAAATGAGAATAATAATTTTGTTTTCTAAGATATTTAAAAACAATTTTTTTTTGATGTTATGAATTGAATTATTCTAAAACTGAATTTTGTGCTTCAGTGTCTAAACAATTCAATATACTTGTAATTCTTTAACAATTTGTATGTGAAATTATTAATATTTTTTATGAACTTCATATATTTTTAGCTGTTAATATGAATTTCTTTTTTTAAAACTGCTTGAGGAAGAGTAATAATGTAGAGGAAAACAACAACAATTGAATTTTGTTCAGCTTCAGAAACAGCCTTGTTGTCACTGATGAGGGATTTGATTGCATCATGATAATTTTAAGCCCATACGACATTTATTTAATACATTTGTAATTATGTCTATACCTCAATAGTTGACACAGTGATAAACTTAACATGTTGACTGCCATGCTGAATTTCTTACAATGTAATTGATATTGGATTACTTGTAAGTGTTGATTATCATAGCAATCAATGTTTGAGAAATTATCTTCAGTTTGTGAAAATTAATTTATTTTTGAATTTCTCTCAAATGGAACTCAAATGATATATTTTCTTTAACATATCCAAAGAAGATACTGAAAATCATTTGTCTTAGGGCTACTGTTTAGTCATCAAGTTTTTTTACTTCTGAACAATTAACAAAAATATTGATAAGAAGACAGGGGTTGTTCAATAACGCTACACAATTTCTTATTCAAATACTATTTTATTCCTTCTTTCACAAAACATATTTTTGAATGTCTCGGGTAGTCTTGCATTACCTATTCTCCGAACTTCTGCTATTTTGTGATTTAATGATAATTTTAAGTTTTTAGTCTGGCTGGCTGTTGTTGTCGAAACATGGTTCTTTGAATTTCTGCTAAAATGTGATTTGATATAGACGAATAATTGTGAAAATTTCATATAATTAGAACTAACTATGAAGATATGCAAATATGATAGCAACTATAATATTTGAAAGTATGAAAATTTTTCTATTTGTAACTTTTGTAAGAAAAAAGTGAAAAAAATATAATATTTAATTACCAAACTTACCATCATTTGGTAATTAAATCATATTTTAATTTTGAGAATTAAAGACCAGGTGTTTTCAACCTTTGTCAATACGACCTCATTAGAATTTACTGGTTCAAAAACGATAGCTAATTTTTCTACTTTTTGAATATTAAGAATTACTGATATATAAATTGTAATTTGATTGGGCTTGCTCTAGCACATTTAATTAGACATCTTTAGTTCTGAGTATTTTAAGAATACCAAATATATAAATAATTTATCATACTTTTCTTATTTATGACTCATATTTTAGATATTTATATTTTAAAAATCTTTTGTTGATTTAAAAAAATAAACTTTATTTCATTTTTCTAGAAAAAATATTTAAATTTTATTTTTAAAAATATTTAGGTTTTATCTACTTTAGCAGAATTTGAAGAAATTTTACCAAACATAATATCACATGCTGACGAAGAAGCTTCCACTTGGGTTTTAGTTTCTTTGACAGAAATTGTTTTAAAATCTAAAGAAATATCTTCTAGTTTAGTTACATTCTTGAAAACTTTGGAAGTTAAGAATGAATATCCATCTGAGGTAAGATTTTGTATTTTGTACAATATACACTTCTGAAAAAAATGAAGCAAGGAATATATATCTAAAATTTTGTATTATGTTTATGCAAAGGATGCCTAGCATTAAATTATAGTAAAATGTTTTTTTTTTAAACCAAAGTTGGTTTATTATTTTTCCTTGTTAATTCAAAATAAATGGATTTCAGATACAAGATATTTGTTAATAAAACAATTCTAAGATCATTCACTTGAAATAATGAAATAAAAACTTGTTTAAAACTTTAATAAATAGCAGTCTGCATTTGTTTTAATTCCCCTGAAATGTTGTTAATTATTCCATTTTATTTTTACCAAATGTTCAAATTAAAATAAGTTTTTTTTTTCCTTCTTTACCTTCAATAATTTTAATTTTAGGTTCTGAAACAATTACTACAAATTGTTGAATGCCTTGATCAGCTTCCAGATGTTGATTTAAATGAAGAAGTGAGTTTTCCTCTACTTTTAATACTTTGTACACTGTATTTTGTACTTAAAAATATGATAAATTGCTTTAGTTATTAAATTGACTTTGTAACCTTTCTTGTGCTGAAAACCTATATACAGCTCTAGTTTTTGGTTGCTAACAAAAAATGGAACATGCCGGAAATAGCAAGTGCCAGTTTTTATGGTAATAGAAGAGCTATAAATACATAATATTGATCTTTTTCAAAACAGTATTCTTTAAATTTTTACTTCAAAATTTATTGCTTATTATTTAAATAACATATCCTGTCTTTTGTTGTAAGTTTATCTTTATCATTACAAAAATTATTAATAATTTAATCAACTATGACTTTCTGAAATATGTTGGAACAAGAATAATCAAAACTATTTGGACCAAAATAAAAAAATTCTAATAATCCAAAAAGTTAAATAAACTAGTTTTTATATTCATTTCATTAAATAGAAAATTCGTAGAGCCAGATTAAGAAGTTTGAACTATCCTTGTTTCATTGTTCACTTAATTATATACATATTTTACTTTCTGAATTTCAGTTTCAAGTTATCTAATTAAATTTTTTTATTATAGAATTTTTGTAGAAACACTTCTTATATATACAATTGGAAATTAATTTCCTAATTTGTTCATGAATTTGCAATGGAATGTAAACTTTCTGACTTAAAAAGGATAATTTTATTAGAATGTTTTTGTTAACTATGCATTTTAATTAAATGCTCATGCTATTATTGTTGATCTTGAAGTACAAGAAAGCTGATTTTGGTATTTTATATTCATAGGTAGATCCTTCACTAACATTCTTAGATAGCTTTGTTGTTGAAGCTCTTGAAAATATCAAATCTTGCTATTTACCTTCATCTTATCGTGTTGTAGCTTTACCTGTGGATGAATGTGAGTTAAATATTATTCAATAAGATTAGAATAATTAAAAATATTTCTCAAAAACTACATATAAAATAACAGATGAGTTATAAGCTAACAAAGAAGCATTAAATAAGTATTTTTATTCTGTTTAATTTTTGATATTAGCTAATATGTGAAACCTGCTTTAGATTTTATCACTTTTGTAATATATCTTAAATTTCTTCAATTGTTTTGATAAATTAATAGATGTTGTCAAAAACTACCTTATTCTCTTAATTTGAATATGTTTTCTTAATATATTTTGTCATTTGTCTTCTTAAGAGAATTTTATGGTTTATAAATTCTGAGAGGTATATTAATAAGATCTGATATGTTAAGATAGTAGAGCAAAGATATTAGTAAATATCTATATAAGTATTCAAGGCATTTTTAGATTTTCAAGTCTTTAGGTTGCATTTATACTTTAAAGTTATAATTATCTTTAATTAAAAGAAGTAACTTTGCAGTCTCCTGATATAACCTAAGAAGTCATATTATTTTGTTAAGTTATCTATAAGTTTAGTGATAATGTTGTGAATTCACCAAAGAAGTATGTGGATCTAGTATATATTTTTAATCTGCCTGGAATCAAACATCTTCATGATGTGTGGATTTGGTAAGAAATTTGTGAAATGTAATTTTTCTAATATGACCATGATTCAAAATTAAGAAATATTGACTAAATGGGCTTTTATTCCATTTCAAAATGATATGCTAAGCTAATTGCTCAAATCAAACCTCAAATCTGCTGACACTTTTTACATATGAAGATATTAATAGATGAAAACAAATTTTAAAAAGTATTTTGAAAATTAGATGTAAGAAATGAATTTTGATGCAATTTAATGCTTGGATTCGAATACAAGATTTTAATAAATTTAGGTGTTACAATTTTCCTGATTTGATTATATGAGGTAATTTATGTTTAAATCTGATGAAATTAAAAAGAAAAAAAAATGTTATTAATATTTTTCAGAGCATATTCCACAATGATATTTAATTTTGTCAAAATTTTGTTAAGTGAAATACCTTTTCAATATCTGTTCAGTGAACATGAGCTTGTTAAAAGTCTGTGAATGGTTTTCCACCCATAGCTACAGCTGAATTCAGAACTGAAAGTCTTGACTACAGTGAAGTATCTTCTTTTGCTCAGGATTCTGTCTACAGCCCTTCTCAAAAATCACCAACTTATAGTGAATTTAGTTCTCCCAGTACTTCTTTTCAAAGTTTGTAAGTATACTTTATCCGTACACTTTTTTGTTATCTAGCTAAATGAAGGTAATAAACTTTAACGAATGTCATTTTTCTGCCTATTGTTATTAAAAATTGTTATAGCAATTTGCCCTTTAATTTTTTTTTTTTTTTGAATTTTTGTTCAATAACACTTTTAAGCTGTCTACAGCCAATCTTAGTTTTGTAGTTATTTTTTATTGATCTAATTTTTAGTCAAGAATACTCTCTAAGCTTTCTATAGTTAATTGTAATTCCATAGACGCTATCTGTTGTTCTATAGTTCTTGAAAGACATTGGAATGTTCTCATATCAATGCAGTTTCTACCAAACTAATATACAATTAATTTATAATGTTTCATTTTCCTAATTACTTTTTATTTCATAAAATATGTCTTATTGTGTTGTATTTGACATCATATTTCAATATGAAATATCAAATCAGCAGTTAAGTATAAAAGTTGACCAATTTACCTGCTTTTTTCTGTACAGCACACACACAAGAAAGAAGTTTAAATTACATCATAATGTAATTGAAAAATAATATTAATAATACTTCTATAATTAAACTTTCATACGAATTTTTTTTCTGTTCAGTAAGGCATAATGTAAGAAATTAAATTAAAAGAATTCTTATCAAAATTGGTAAATTCAAATACATTTTTTTCATAGACATTTTGTGTCTGAGTAAAATGAGTACTTTTATCTCTTTGGAATTTAGTTTTTTTTTTTTTTTTTTAAATTTGTTTTTAAAAATGTATATAATTGCTGTGATTTTGATCCAAAAGTGACGTTATATAAAAATTATTTTATTAATGTTCCAAATTGCTGTGTCTTTTTTTTTTTTGCATTATGCACATTTATTATTATTATCAATTTTTATTCCATATTGTACATATCACTTTTTTTTTTTGCCTCTACAGGTGATGCTTTTCTAGATATAAAGTTAAGTAAAATATAAGAAAAGATTTCACTCATTATCATTAAAATATAGTTATACATTTAAAATTAAATTATATTATAATGTTATTATACTTAAAATTCAGGATATCAAAAAAAATTATTCCATTTATAAATCATTTTTTGATCTAAATATAAAAAAATAAAATAAAAACACCCAGTAACTTCAAATTGATGGTGTTTGTACTGTATATCTATGATAGTGTTGTTGTAGTGTGTACAACACTTAAGATAAAATACACAGTCACACTGTGTTGTCGAAGAATGTTTTGTAAATAGTGTTGCATAAGGGGGTGGGGAATTTAAAGCATTTTTTTGTAGGAATTTTTATACTTTTTTTCATTGGGAATCGCTAAACCATCCTCAATAATTCTTGGATTTAAGCTCCTGTAATTATGATTTGATTCCAAAGATATAAAAGAAACATTTTTTTGGTATTTTCTACTAAATTATTCCTAAGTGATCAATCACTTCATCTGTACTGTCAACTGTGACTTTTACATTGCTGATAATAGGTTGTACACATTGCTGGTCATTATTCTGAAGACTTGCAAGCATCTCAAACATGTATTTATATTGCATTAGCTGTATTTAAACATAGCTGTCAAAATTAAATTTTCAAATTTTCTATAATTTTTCATTATGATAGTTAATACTGAAGGAAAAAGAATACATATATCTTTATAAATTGTAATTTTTAATTACTACAATATTTTTACTTGAAGAAGCATTTGAGTCCAATAGCTTCTTAATACAGGATTTTTTCAAAAAAAAAAAAAAAAAAAAAAAAAACGCTTCAAAAAATGAAAGAAAAATTTTAAAATTTGTTTCCAACAAAAATGTTAAAAATAAATGAATAATGTATTAATTATTTTACGGTTTAAATTTCAAAAAAATTGTAGTCATTCATGAGAAATGAATTCACCATTTTGGTTGGTGTAATTTTCATTTTTAAATAAATTTAAATAAAATATAGCAATAGGCTATTGAATCAGCTTTTAAATTATCAACTTTGCTGCAATTTGATGATTTAAAAAACATTTTCTAAAATATGAAGATACATTTTTAATCTTATAATTGAATTGTTTTACAAATTCTTTTTTTATTAATACCAAGGTCTTGAAGATCAAAAGCCATGTGAGCAAATTCATTTCAAAGTATTAACGTAAAATAAGACTTGCCAAGGAAATTAATCAGAATACTCAATTTAGTCAACAGTTCATTTTTGTTTTACATTTGATGTATGAAATATTAGATATTTGTAAAAAATGGATTTTTTTCCTCCCATTTACAGAACTGCTGAGAAAGATTTGCAACCTCCTTTCACTACAAAATCACCAAATATATGGACAGAAGAAGGCCGCAAAAGTATAAAAAATAAACAGGGAAATTCATTAGAAGTTGCAGCTAAAGCTACAGATGTATGTTTTTTTCTTCTCATATCTTTGACATAGAAATTACAAGTCTTAGTTAAAAAAATAATTAAAAATAATTTTTTTTCAGAAAGAACAAGGGGACGATCTTAAAAACCTTTTTGCCGGGGTGTCTTGAATGTAATTATTTGGTGACCGAAGAAGATAAAATGGGAAAAAAATTATTTATGAGCTCATGTTGTTGTGATATTGATTTCTGAATAAAAATATTTTAACATTTGTTTTAAAATGGATTTTTCTTGTTATTTGATGGGTTTTTTTAATTCAATTATTTGAAAGATTATTTGTTATTATAATTTTATATATTTACTGAAATTTAATTTTTTAGATGTGATTTATAATTTTGTATTTGCCTTGAAAAAACTTGAATGGCTAATTTGTATTTAAATACATTGCATCTATATTTCAATGAAATAACTTTTATTCTATTAAAAAATATATATTTGAAACAAAATTGAATTTTAATTAAACTATTACAACCTATTTACAAAAAACTATTATAATCGTACTTTGAATAAATTCCTGCAAATATTTTTTTTCTGCATCATTTAGAATAGAATTAGGTAAAAAACATTAAAATTAATTTCTTTCCATCATGGGGAATCTCATTGATAAATATTATAGAAAACACTCATCAAGCAGTTCCAAAATATAAATTTATGTCATTCTTATTTTTTAATACAAAAAGATATTTTAACTTTCAGTTATAATTATAAACTAGCTAGTACCCAGCGTGTTGCTGCCACAGAAGAAATTTTTATTCATATCGAATGCATAGTTGATAAATTTAATATGCTTTTAACCATCCTGCAATTGCAAATAATAAGTAGTCAAAGTTTTATAGGAATCAGATAAGTGGTATGGCAGTGCATAAAAGATATACATACTTCACTTTTATTTATATGGATTACATATTGGATAATTTTACTATGCTAATAACCATACCGTAACTGCAACTAATAAGTACTCAAATTGCAATCGGATGAGCGATACAGCAGCACATAAAATATATACAGACAAACATTCATTTTTATTCATATAGATAGCAAAATATTTATTTTGAACATATGTATACATGTATATATATAATTTATATATATTTATAAATAATTATAAAATATTGTAATTCCTGAAATATGTAAGTGTTTAATTTTTATATAAATGAAGATAATTGTTAGTTTATCTTGTATCTTTAATTTTTATGCTATAAACCAATACAATGAAAAGTTATCTTGAAAACTTAAAAAAAAAAAGAAGCTTAGAAACTGATTAAATATTATGTACAAGTAACAAAATTTAGTAAGTCCTTACAAAGATTAGTAAAGCTTTGTAAATTTCTAAATAATTACATAATTACAATTACGTAATTTTATAAAATTTATAAAGTTTTCAAGTCGTTTTGCAAACAAAAGATATTGAAATAATAAATATGTGGAAATATAATGTTTACAGTTACATTTTTAATCAGTAAGCATAAGATTTTACTAATTAATGATCATAATTTGATACCACTAAAATACATGAATTCAATTGAAACAGTGAATTATTGAATGAATAAAACAATCTGAAATTTGCTGGATGTTTTGTATATATTTGACAGCTGCCATTCGATAGTCTGTTATAAGATTTAATTTCCTTGCCTTGTGCATTAGTTTTTATATATCGCTACTTGTCACATGTGACACTATCATAATGAAATTTGAATCATTATGCAAATTATTAATGTAACTTATCAAAACTTAGCTGACTTAGTCTACATGTCTAAACACATGCATGCACTCACACCACACATACACACAACAGGACAGACAGGAATACAATGCATGCTGTGCTGTGTGTTAGTGAATTTATGTAAGAGTGTTGAATAAATTAGTTTCTGAAATATTTTTTCTGGTTAAATGAAAGAGTAATACATTTATCTTATCAAATGGTTGTGAATTTTATTTTTGAGAAAAGATAATGTAAGTATAGAAAAATCAGGAATATATCTAGTGCTTTGACACTCAAACACATACGCATGCTCAAATCAAAAAGTGTAGTTATCAGTTTGGCTTATAAATGGCTCATAAAAAGGTTTTTAAAGCAGAATAGTGAGCAAGCTATAGTAGTCAGCCAAATATTAGGGAATGAGAAAATGGTGTTTATCCGAAATTTACTTTTATTATCACCATGTATTATTAATGATATAGATTATCACTAAGTTTCATATCAAAATGGAAATATCGATGTAAGTTTCATTCTGAATAATCAGGTTCATGCTGGGTATTGTGACAGAAAGAATTTAACATTATCTGAGTAATCAGTTTCGAACAACTGAAAATATCTGAGTTCTGAATTTTTGAAGGGCTTATTATAATATCATGTTTTTAATAGTGAATTATTTCATGAAAAAAAAATCTGAACTAGAAAGATAATTTTGACTTTTTGTATTCAGACCAAATTATCTAAAATCCTTGGTTTCTTCCAGTTCTGGATTAAACTCTGTAGAGAAGGGGAGGTCCTTAGATAGTGTAAGTTCTAAGGATTCCTTTGTTCTTCTCATGTATACTCTAAAAAGAGACATTTTTTACGGATTTTAATTCAGTATTTAAACAAGTTTTTGTGCAACAATATTATGATAAATAGAAGCTATAAATCATTTTGATTGCATTTTTCATTCAAAAGAATTATCTTCAACGGACAAGAATTTATATTTAAAATTACGTTCATATAAAATAGATATCAGAATTTTAAGGGCTGTGAGTCAACCAGTTAATCACAAAATACTTTGAACTATTTTAACCATCAATAAAATTTTAAAAGGTAGAAAAGAAATTAAAAATAATATCTGACTTTAAAATAAATAATCCTTATAAATTAAATAAAAACAAAATTGTATTATTCAAAAAATTGCCGATAAAATCTCGAGATTTCGGGTCCCTCTATTTGGGATTTTTCATTGATAATTATGTACCCTGTCTGTTTGTTAATAGAACGTAAACGTAAAACGTAATCTATGAATGTATTGATTAATTGCCATGATAATACAATAATAATTTATTTTCTATCTAAATTTCAAATTTTTAGTCAATTGCTTATATTGTAAAACCAGGTTAATGCTAATCAAAATCTGAACTACGTAAAACGGTTTTGAAATCGAAATCCAATCGGTAGAAATGGTCTCCTCGAAACTTTCTCACATACTCTTCAATCTTATCCCACTTTCTGTGCATGAAAATGCACTTCTTAAGCAAGGCAACGAATGTGTTTCATGTTGTTGTTCCTTAAGGCCTTATCACACAGCGAAATATCATCTGCACTTTCCGTTAGCAAACGACAACGAAAGTGACGTCACTTGTGTGACATCATTTCAACGTTTCACATGATTGGTTGAATTTCTTTTTTAGACAATATTTCGTCGGCATTTTCAAACTGGTTAGAAAAAGTTGTCGATGACGTTAAACTTGCTTGACCGGTTCTTGAGGGTAGAAACGAAAAAGTGCTGACGAAATTTTACTTGTGATAAGGCCTTTATGGCACTTGCCATTGGACAAGCCCGCTGTTACGAAGACAGCGATTTAAGCCGAAAGGGTGCGTCTCTTCATTGTTTCAGTAGCGCCATCTAGGGCCAAGAGTGCGACTTTGACTCTCTCGCGTCACAACTTTTTTAAAGGCCGGACTTCATTCATGCATTTTCATTCACTCGTCATCATATCATAATTTAGATCTGAATCAGAGAACGATCACCTCTGAATCAGTATCCCTATTGGTATTACTCTCCACATGGAGGACTTTGTGACTACGACAGATTTATATGTATGTCAGTGACCATCTTACACGGGAAATCTTCGGTTGGCGGGTTCGAACTCGCAACCTTACGGACACCATTCCAACGCCCTACCCTATTGTGTTGACTAACAATAATTATGAAATATGTCTTAGGCGTGAATCTAACAATTTTATTGAATCTATCGTCCGAATATGAATTTTGAAGCTTTTGTTCCCGGCCGAATATAACTAAAATTTGACAGAAAGCTATAAAAGAGAAATTTTTACCTGAAACGTATCCTTTAGTTCGGTTTACTAGAATTATATTTATTTCGATAAATTTCAAGTATTGTAACAGAATTGAAAGGAATCAAATAAACCAAAAAATATTTATTTGCTTCAAAATTTGTAATGCAATTTAATGATTATAATTTTAATAAAAATATGAAATTTTATGGCAATACAATGTACAAAAATTACCCACTACTTCAGGTTGAAAATTTATTTCTGATTAATTTCTCCAATCTTATCACTGGAGATTCAAACAGTAAAGATGCCACAAGTGCTGCTGCATATGAAAAAATGAGAAATCCAAGATAATGCAAGATCTATAAGAAAAATAAAATAAATAGAGTTGGAATACTTCATTCGATGAAATAAACAAAAATTAGTTTTGCCTTTGGCCACCAGTTAGTTTGCCAAGAATATTGCTTGCACTTAATTTCAAGAAATCTTAACATTCATTGATATATGGAGTTATCATTAATAGAATAATAATACAATCATTGAATTCTGATAAGTATTAAAACGGTATTATTTTATTGTCCTTAATTATGACGTTCTCTACGGATCAAGTGCCGTGGCATTATAGTACTATTAAAGACGTAATTACTGTTTTTAATGGCCAAATAATCAAATTACGCGATGTCTTTCGTGCTATTTTTTATTCTTACCGCTCAGATTGCAAACATCTTTATTTCTTCAGGTTTCAATAATGGATGAAAATTATGCTATTGTATATTTAGTGAATCAGTGTAAACTGTTACTAAACTTGCGTTGTTTACTGTTTGTATTTCCCCGCAAACAGTAAAAAACATGGTGGAAAATTACATAAAAAATAATGTTCAAATTGTCTGAACTAAAAAAAACTGGAAAAATATTGATGCAATTAAAAAATAAATATTTTTAGGAATTATTTTGAAAAAAAGTTAAGCTAAATTTGATTGTCCTGTTTGACTGATAAGTTGGGAAAAAAAAGCTAAATTTTGTATAGCATTAAAAAAAAATCTTGATAATTATATTATCAGGTGCTTATTGATAATATAATTATATTGTCAGGTTCTATTACTGATACGGGACGCTGGGGTCTAGTTCAGATTCGAAGTATCAATTCATCCTGTGGTTTTTTTAAAAATTTATTTCGTATTAATAATTTCCATGTGATATTAATAAATGACGCATCTGCACTGAAAGTAAAACAAAAAGTAGTCTAATTGGTTATAGCTGTATTGTACTTATCGCATTCCATTTTGATATAATTCTTATGTTTTCGCAAAAAATTGGAATAACAACAAAATAAAATTTGTTGCTATTTAAGATATCTAGTTTACTACAATTTAAATTATGAATTTCATTTACCAAGTATGCAAAAGCATTTAGAATATTTCTATCTTTTCTACAATTCAGTAATTTACAAAAATTAAACTTTTTTCAAAAAGTGAACCATTACCAATTTGAGAAAACTCCCCCATAATTCTTCTTTTTATCTTGACCAACTGAAATTTAGATTTCTATAGTGCCTGCAATTTTTTGAATCTTGATAGTATTCAACTGGAATTATTTTATTTATAAATTTTTTTACTTATCTTATTTGAAGCTATGAAATAAAGAATATCTTCTGATTCGCTCAAGTGCGATTAAATATTTACTGTGAATGATCATATCTCCTTGGATATTCAAAGTATTGCTTTTGATTTCAATGCAATTCTTTCATTAAAAATGTTATATTTTTCTAGAAATTTTTATTAAATTTGCTTGGAAAGTTTGATAAACAAAAACAATTAGTAAATTGGATTTTTTTATTATAATAAATCTTTTTATATATTCCTATTATAGTGCTAATTTTACGAAATGTGTAATTTCAATAGAATTCTTTCATTAAAAATGTCATATTTTTTCTAGAAATTTTTATTAAATTTGCTTGGAAATGTTGATAAACAAAAACAATTAGTAAATTGGATTCTTTTTATTAAAATAAGAAACTTTTATATATTCCTAATATAGTGCTAATTTTACGAAATGCATCTAATGTAAAAGATAAAAGTGGCAACTTACTATTGACATGTAAATTGGGTAAATAGAAATCTGTTATCGACCAGCTATAATTCTTATGTGTATAGTGGGTATATGGTGCGAAAAACACAATCAGCAGCGCTTTATAAAAAAAGAACTACCAGGCTTATTTTCACGAAGATAGGAAAGCTATTTACAGCAAAACGATGGCAATGATTTACAGCCGAGACGAATACACAGCAGCACACAACAACGCCAGTAGCCCACGAGTAATGACAACGTCCACAGCACACATAGTGGCCAGATAAGATTCAACAGGAGATGGGATCCTAGGAGCTTCTCTCTACGGTCTTTCCAGACCGCTGAACTACCTCTCTGTCTTTTCTCGCTTTAGCTGCCGACTCACCACTTCAATCCGCGACTACTCCGTTCACGACGACACGACAAAAGACACGACAACAATAGGATTTCACAGAAATTCATCATTCCGCTGTTGCTTCGGTATTCTCCAGACGACTCCGACTACTATTCGCAACCATTCAATTCACGACGACTCCTCAGATTAGGACTTACTCCATGATGTCCAAGACCACCTGCCAAGACACCGTTCATGACGACACAATTCAGGACCACTCGCCAGGACTGCTATTATTACCGGTGACTCTGTTGATGACTGCTACAGCATGAGATGCCGGCATTTTATAGTTCCCTGGAGGCGGAACTAGAAACTTGTGGATCAATAAGAGCGTTTCTGAACGTATCTCGGTTTCTAAGGGAGGGATCATTTTGTTGGCAAATTCGTCACCATGTTTGTCACCAAACTCTGGGATCACTGATGCGACATCCGATAAAGACACTATTCGCGAAGGGAAGCAAATTCACAGTTTTGTTACAATATATTTCCGATATTGGCTGACATTAAGAATGTTTAACAACATCGTGGGAATATTGTACAATGTCTTATGCTAATAGAGGTTGGTCCCCTAATGTCTTTGTGACTGAATTTTTATCATAAAACTTGGTTTCTAACATATTCTTTGCGTAATTCAGGTCCAGTTTGTCTAGACTTTTTAAAGATATTCGAGAAATATAGAAATGTGATATTGTCCGAATACAGGGAGAGTACAAATGATGGACCCAATTTTAAAAAATAATGTTTTCGAAACTACTGCACATATTACAATATTACAATAACGGCTAAACGGATTTAAAGAGAAACATACCAGTTTTTTTTATAATTACGAATCTTCGATGGTGACAATGATCTTGGTACACGACATATGTCCTGTCTGTTATCCAGTACGTTCCAAACATTTTGTAGCATTTTGTTTTGTCTGTTATCTTATGTTCTGTTATAATGACTCCATAAAAGGAAATCATTGAGACAAAAAATTGTTTATGTACCACCAATGCCGAAAGCACTGCAAGAACTCAAATAATGCATTAGTACAGCATTCAGAACCATTGACGGAGTGATGTTACAAAATGTTAGGAACGAATTGGATTACAGATTGGATGTATGCCGTGTAAAAAGACGGGCATTCATCGAACATTTGTGATTGAAAAAGAATATATTTGATATACTTCTCTTTAAATTCATGCATCATTTATTGTTATGTGTGCGGTAGTTTCGAAAACATGATTTTTTAAAATCGGGTCCATCATTTGTACTCACTTTGTATTTTTGATCATATAATTTATTATACATTTTTGCACCCATTTAGGAAATCAATTCAAAATCATCAGAATGTAATTATATGAAAAATCTATTCTTATTCGCCGAATTTTTTTAGAAAATTAATCAATTTTATAATAAATAAACTAAATTTCTGCTTAATGCCTTTGAAAAGGGCAATCCTAATGATGATGATGCCGTATCAGCAAGGAATGGGGATTTATAAGCTTCTGAGGATAAATACCCCTGAGCACCCCAAGGCAGAAGCCTGACTTCTACCTCAAATGAAGATGACACACACACATTCGCTTGCACAGCCTCTTTTCACGGGGGGGGGTCATTCGCACATCTCACTGATAGAACACAAGGAAAGAATAACCATGCCCGTACCAGGACTCGAATTCGGGACGCCCAGATTATGGGGAAGACGTGCTACCCGTATGTCAGTGCACCGGCGGTAAATCCTAATATTTTTCATATAAGATTATTGAAGATTCTTTTCAGTAACATAAATTGCATATATACAATAACAACAACAACAAAAGAAAATAAATGGCATTATAAATGCTATACTTACCAAAGTTACATGAGAAAACTCAATTAATCTCCTCACTGAATAAAAATACACAAGTTCTATAATTGGGTGCAGCAGATAAGCGCAAAATGTCAGACGGCTCAGTGGAATTAAAAGCTTCCATGAAAGGATGCTGTTAACCACACCTAAAAGAATAGAAGAGATATGCAAAGTGTAATTTATTATCCAGCAATATATAGGAATTATATTTAGAAATAATATTTAAAAAAGAATTTAAATTAGAACTCATCGTTTTTGGCAAACCAGCTTGTTCGCCTGGGTTATGGACTTTTTTTTTGCTGTTGAACCATTAATATGGAGTGTAGCCTTTTTTAAAAAACAATATTCCCATCTTGTTTTTGATGATATTAATTTCATTGATGTCACAGCGCGGGCAAATAAAAAGTATTTTCATACTGCAAAAGTGGGAATGAAAATACTACTTTGCTGTTTTCATAGGAAAAGAAAGAGATTTTTTAAAAGCATGTTTTAATGCTAGAAAAGCTTGCAATTTAATGTTTCGAGTGATAAGTTTGTTTCATCATAACATTAAGAATATTATTAAAAATTGTGCACCACATTCAATTTTTTAAAAATAAATAAAAATAAAGAAAAAAATTGTAAGAAAATGGAATCGGTACAATTAAAAAGACATCTTTTTACGTTTAAAAGTAAAATACTATTTTGGTGACATAATAAATAATATTTTATAATTATTAAATAAATATTATATTGATAAAATTATTCTGGTGAGATAATTTTGGAACGTATGAAAATCATTATCTATAGGCAAGTCATTGCGATTATGCATCTGATGACAAATAAGCCTATTTTCGCGTTTCTCCCCTCAAAGACCTCGATTTTTTATGTTTTCTGGCCTCTGACTGAATGGAGTTTCTGGTTATGCGGTGAGACCTCACCCGAGCATTTTTAAAAATATTTTACTGCTCCATTTGTTAGATAAATGAAGCATATACAACATTCAAGGAATCCATTTGAAAAATCCCAATGGGGATTTATTTATACTTGATTTTTTTTTATAAAATGGCAAATAACAACAGCGATTTCTAAACATGCGCATTTATATTTTATGAACACGAATTTTCTGGTAATCAAGAAGCTCTGTGAACTTGCCACTCCACAAGTGTGGTTTTCAAATCTAACGATGGCTGTTTGGGTGAGATAAGAATGAAATGCAATTGGCTGAAAGATAAACTTGGTCATGGAGTCTCATCTTTAAGAACAAAACTATAGCGGTCTGTTAAGTCAATTAATTTTAATTAGCGATTATGTTAATAGAAGCTGTCGTGAGATTATGTTCTTAGCAATATACACCGAAGAGCCATTGCATTATGACCACCCTCCATCTATGAGAATGGGCTTGCCCAGGAGCAGAACCACTGCGCGTGCGTGGTTGATATTGGAGTATATAAAACGGGTATGCAGTGTCTTTCTAAACATAGGGCGATTAGCGACATAATGGGAAAAGCAGCGGATTTATCAGACTTTGATAAAAGTCAAATCGTTATGTCTCGGTGACTTGGAACATCTATATCAGAAACGGCGCGTTTAGTGGGCTGTTCACGTGCAGTTGTTGTGAGCACATATCAAAGGTGGTGCAGGGATGGTGAAACGGCAAGTCGCCGGCCAAAAGTGTGTCGTCCACGGCACATTGATTCCAGAGGAGAGCAGAGATTGCTACGCATTGTTTGCCGTGACCGAAGGGCTACAACAGCCGAAATCCCCACCAGCTACAACAGTGGTGACCCAGGCAATGTTTCTCAACACACTGTGCAGCGTACATTGTTGCGTATGGGCCTACGCTGCCGGAGGCCGAAGCATGTTCCTGCACTAACGGAACGTAATCGCCAGATGCGTCTGCTATGGGCCAAGAAACATCGGAATTGGACACCAGAGGAATGGAAGAAGGTTGCATGGTCCGACGAATCACGTTTTCTGGTCCATCACTTCGACGGGCGTGTGAGAATACGCCGATTTCCAAATGAACCCCTTGCTCCCGAATGCGCAGTTGGACGGAGACAAGCCGGTGTGGGGGTATTATGGTGTGGGCAATGTTTTCATGGAGCACATTAGGACCCATAATCCCCATAGAACAATTCTTGACATCTGGAAGTTACGTGAACATGGTTGCAGACCAGGTTCACCCATTCATGGCAACAGTGTATCCTGCGGGGGATGACGTGTACCAACAGGATAATGCACCATGTCATAAGGGTGGAATCGTCACGGATTGGTTCGAGGAACATTCCAGTGACTTTCAAGTCATGTCTTGGCGCCCAAACTCACCTGACATTAATCCAATAGAGAATTTGTGGTCCTACTTGGAAAACCAAATTCGTGCTGCCAAGCTACTCCCTCGCAATATGAGGGAATTGCAGGACCAGTTGGTGTGCGCTTGGTACCAGATACCTCAGACTACCTATCAGCACCTTGTGGAATCAATGCCACGGCGGGTGCAAGAAGTTTTGAGGGCTAAAGTGGGTCCTACATGTTATTAGCAGGGTGGTCATAATGTAATGGCTCTTCGGTGTATTTTCTCATTTTTTAAGGGTTTTGATAACAAAATATAAATTTTCGTTCGAAACTGAAGAGTCGCAACTTTACATCAAAAGAGCCGCAAGTTGTCGATCCCTGTTCTAGTGTGCTGCTGTGCGTTTCACGTGTTCGCCTTGGTTGTATATTTATCGTCTCGGTGTCATAAAGTCGTCTTCTGTCACTAAAGGACAGTTTATTTCATCGACCAATAAATCGCAAAAGAATCTCGAAGTATCCGCAACAGTATTTTTTCTTTGTAAACTTAGTATTTGAGAAAGTAGAAAGAATATGATTTTCTTTGGATTTCTTGAAGTTTGAAGGATTTCTTGAATACATACCCCCTTGTCCATTGATACATACGAAAATAACCCAAGCTAGGCCACAAGCAAAACAAGTGCGATTCAAAGCACTGTAAAAGGAAGATGCTATTGCAGAAGGAGTTTGATGATAAAGACCAAACATGGCAATGAAGGTGATGCCACTTGCGATAACCCATCCAAGGGATAATGTCACCTAAAAACATTTATGAAACTTAATGAATGATGCCATTAGTCTTAGGAAATAGAAGAAAAAGAAGTATTTTCACAAATAAGGTAAAATTAACTATTGGGTCGTTCGGAAAGTAATTTCGTTTTTTCCTGACAAAGAATTTAATTGCATTTTTCGCACCCAATTTCATACTTAAACCGCAAAATCATTTTATGTTTTAAGAGCTGATATAGCAAGGCTTGAGTGTGAAAAAGTGCAGCTGATTCTTCGCAGTAGTTTTTGGATGGTGCCCTTTTAAATATGGAGAGCAATAAACAGCATTTTCGTCATTTTTTTCTTTTTTGCTATATAAAAGGTAAAAATGCTGTTCAAGCCAGAAATAAATTAGTCAATATGTGTGGAGAAGATGTGTTAACAGTACATCAGTACCAGAACTGATTTGCAAAATTTTTCCTTCAAATGAGGAGGCCAAAAACCACCTCGATCAGTTTTTTTTACAGCAAAGACCAAAACTTTTATGAGCGTGTAATCATGTTACTACCAAAAATATGGCAAAAGGTATTAGACCAGAATGGCAATTTTATAATTTAATAAATAATTTATTCATTAAACGAAAATTTCTTTTCATTTTGACAAAAAAATACGAAATTACTTTCCGAACAACCCAATATTTATTTTTAAATACAATGTGTGAACTAGATCAGTTTTGAGCCTGTTATTTTATAGTCATTGTTATCATTAATTATTTCTGAATTCATTCTGAATTCTTTATTTTCAAAAAAATTCACACGCGTTTGATAACAGTTTTGATAAAAGTATTTTCTCTTTCTCCCAATGGGGAAATATCACTTCATTCTTAAGAAGGTAACATTGTTCCTCCTGTTCTAAGATTAATCCATTACGAAACAGGTTTATGATAGCGGAAATTAGAAAATAGCAGTTTGTGTTAATATTGTTTTCATAAAATTTCTATATAAATTAATATGTTTTAGAATTTATTAGTAAATAGTTTTTTATTTGGAAACACACACACACACACACACACACACACACACACACACACACACACACACACACACACACACACACACACACACACACACACACACACACACACACACACACACACACCCACACACACACACACACACACACACACACACACACACACACACACACACACACAAACACACACACACACACACACACACACACACACACACACACACACACACACACACACACACACACACACACACACACACACACCCCCACACACACACACACACACACACACACACACACACACACACACACACACACGCACGCACGCACACGAGAGAGAGAAGTCTCGTGATTGTTTCAAACCGGTTTAAACTGGTTAATGACTTAAATTAATTAGGACAAATAATGATTTAAAAATAATTATAATGTTTACACATGACAACTTGAAATTTTCAATCTTAGATTTCATTAAAAAACGTTTTTAATAACAAATTTTTAAAATCTTTTTGCAATTTTTGTCTACTAGGCAATTTAGCAAAACAGTTTTCAAAGATGCTATTTTTTATGATTTAGTAATTAAAATTCCTTAATAGTAATATACAATATTCAAAAAATGTTTAATTAAAGGAAAATAGTTTCGCTAATTTATACTAATATTATAAATATTTGCTTGATGGGATTTAGATTCCATTGGAGTTCTAACTCTTCTGGGATTTAATCTGTTCATATTACCGCTATAACTATAGCAGCGTTTAAGAGCGTTTTAAAAGGGAAACTACTACCAGATTTATGAATTCAATTAGATTAATTCGGTTTTTCTTGGCTCATTTTAATGCTAACAAACCGAAATGTCCTTTTTTTTTGTAGCGCGTAAACATGAAAGATGTCATCTCATGTGCTGATCTCATCATCTGATCACGATTAAAATAAGTAGCTTAAATTCCTAAGTCCCTCCTTTAAAGTGGAGCATTACTAAATTATTTTTGTTAGTTCCTAGTTTGTAAAGTAGATGGCACTAACTTGTAAAGATAACAACAACAACAATAAAATTGACATCTGTCATCGCAAATTTCAAGTTATCATATCAGAATATTTTTTTTTTTATCAAGAGATAATATTAATGCTCATGCATCAACTTTTAAACAATACGATTCTTTTTTTTTTCTTTCAGATTGACGAGAGCTCTGAAACTGCTTTGGCAATCAAGAAAAATTTGAAAAGTTAGAAAAGAAAGTTAGAAAAGTTAACCGGTTAAAAAGACATAAGGTATTGTGCATGCGTGAACTTGAAAGAAAGAAAAAAAAATATTATTTTTTTTCTCCCGAGATTCATTTTAAGCGCTCCAAAGCTTTTTTTTGCCAGCTACTAAAAGTTTGAAAAGTGAAAAACCATTTTAAACCGGTCTAAAATTTTATAGCGAAATGCGCATGCGAGAGCTTTTAGAAAACCAATACATTTTTCTTTCTTTCGAGATCGACGGGTGCTATAAAACCTTTTTGCCAGCAAAGAAAAAAAAAATTGAAAATGAAAATTGCAATTTATGCTTCATTCATCGTTACAGCCTATTTCGAGCTTTAACCCCCCCCCCCCCCCAACCAACACAACATAATGTTCGCACATGACAATAACTTTTTTGAATCAAAATCAAATATATAAAACAATTCTTACCTTGCTGAGTTTACCAGCATTGATTTGCTTTCTTCTAAATAAGAAATATGCCAATGCTATACCTATTAAATAAGGATCGAGTCTCGTATAAGGCTTAATATAAAACTTGTTGAAATACTCTTGCCATCTAAAATTCAAAAATTAAAATAATTAATAATAAAATGAACAAAATTATATTATTTGGATATTAATATGAAAAAAAAATCAGCTAATATATGGAAGTGAAAACAAATATAATCAAAAAGGGAATTTAGAGAATTTTAGCCAGTATTTGTCTGTCTTCATATTATTTAAATAATGTATTAACTATTAAGCTGCTATAAGAAAGCTTAATTATATAGCAGCGATGATCTTTGCCAAAAATATGTATCTGATATCGCTGCAGCTCGCATATACATTGTAATGACTCGATCGCTACCGATCAAATGTCAGAGTGGAATTCTTAATTTATAATCTCGTTGTTTTACAGACAAACATTATGTTCTAATCTAGGTTAAATATTCGCAATTTACTCAACAGTTGTAGCTTGAAGGTGATCATGGAAACAGTTTAGGGAAAGAGTTCTTCATTCATTCCAAGGAAAACACCACAAGACGCTTGCAGGATATTAACCAGAACCTCTCCAGGGTGGAGATCAAAAAACCAGTCTGCAATCCAGAAATCTCTCTCCTCTCTCCAACCGACGCTTTTCTGCTGTCCACAGTCCACGTCCTCAAATTCCATTCGTCCACGTCAGCTCTCCATCGGCCAATCATCCAACAAAAACTTCCCATAATTGTTGCCTCTGTCTTTCGTGGCTTCGGAAGGTCCATCAACGACGCATCCTAGTCATTCCACTCTGGAACACGTGTCAATGATTCCATCCGCCAGGAATCCAGCTGTCGGACACCTTTCTTTTGAAGAAGCGACAAGTCTCATCCCCTCAATGAACTTTACGTGTGGTCTAAACACCTGATGCAAACAGTCGAGGATTAGGATTTTCAGAATATCGAAAGTTGGAAGCTTTTAATAATGGAATGCGTTAACCAGTGGAAAGTACCACTTATCGTGAATGGAACTGGGGATCGTTATAGGGTGAAGAAGTCAATAAAAATAATTGTTACGAAACTTCCCGGAGGTTCTTTCTCGATTTACTGGTCGATGAAATAAACAATCCTTTAGTAACGAACGACGACGATATTTATTAAACACGAATCCAAAAACAACAAATATATAGCCGAAACGAACTCAGGCAACACACAGTGGGGTACTGCAACAAACAGTAGCCCAAAAGTAATAATAAGTAGCAATAACAATCACAGCACACAAAGTGGCCAGACAGAATTCAGCAGGAGGAGGGAAATCTACGGTTTCTCCAAACTTCTGCAATTATTCGCTATCTCCGAGTTTTAGTTATATCCAACTGCCGACTCACAACTACACAACTGGCTGCTCCACACATGACTCGATGCTGTTTTTGCAAGAAACACTAGAACTCAGTACACAGCTCTATTCAGCAATCACTGGAGCTCCGATTCAACTACCCCACCGCTAGTTCGGTATCCCCTCCATGAATCTGTACATGATTACGACTCGTTTCATGACTGACTGCAGCATGAGACTGCTGACCGTTTACAGTTTTCGGAAGTGGAGAGAGAAGGCTCTAGAACAATCAGACATATCTTGGTTCCTATCGGCTCAATCGCTAAAATTCTCGAAGTGTCTAATAATATCTATTTCGTCCCAAATGATTGCCAAGCTTTGAGATCCCCGCAACCGATCAGAATCCAACAGAATTGATCGGAAAACAGTCTTTCCATTGATTGAAGTAACCATGACGGGAAGCAACATTACAGATTCGTAACTTTTGTATTGTTGTAAAAGTTATCAGGACATTTACTATTTAGTCTTGACTAATGAAATAAATTTACCATTTACATACATTTACAACGCACCGTTTTAAGAACATCCTCAAAGTTTAAAATAAAACCCTCCCATTTCTAACATCAAATATTTGACTTTTACAAAAAGAATAAGTTTGATATTTGCATAAATTTACATGAAGTCATTTTAAAACAACTTTATACTGTCGTGTCATGACATTTTCTCTTTTTTAAATATCAAATTTACTGCATACATATTTCTGAATATTACTGTATTGCGCAGTTGTAGCACCTTTTACTCTCTTTGAACCTACTCTGGAAAGGAACTGAAAATGATGACTCAAGTTCCTAGGCTTAAAGCAATTTTATTTATAGTGAATTTCAACCCCTCGGGAGGACACCTTGAAATGATGATAAGATGCTTCCGGAATGGTGGGAAAATCTCCTCATCTTGGATGGTACACTATAAGGTGAAGGGTCCTTCTCCTCCCATGATTATACCACGGTTAAACCAAAGTCGAAGGTTCATGATACCACAGTTCAAATAAGTGTTGATTTTATGGTGGTCCAGTCATTCAGTGTATATTATCCATGTGCCTTCTGACAGGTATGAGAGTCAGTGATATGGCTTAATTACAGTGAAAAGTCAAAAATTCAAATGTTAGAAGTACAGTTATATAACCATTGCAGCAGCGAATGAATTATAATTGAATGATACTAAGAATCACAAATATCGCAGAATTTATCAAGTTTCATCATGTTTAATATCTCTGAACTATGAATATATTAATATAACTCTGAAACTGAACTCCAGTGAGGAGTCAAGACTTCTAAAAATCTCTGCATATCACAGAAACAAAGCTCAGTCAAATCTGAAAAAGGTTATAAAAACAAATTTTTGCATTAAATTTGGTTGCTAAGTTGCAAAAAAAAAAAAAAAAAATGTATGAAAAGCAAATCATTACAGCAGTATAATTTCTAAATAAAGTTTCAATTCATGCTCAAAAACTAAGCCCTATAAAATAATAAGCAAAATGAATTTAAGATCTTTCAGATTCTTGCCCTATAGCTTTAAAACTATTTTAAAGATTTTTTTTATAAATGAAAGGAAAAAAAATTGTACTGAAATCAAATGTTTATCATTATTATCATTTTTAAAAATTTAACGTATTGCGAAATTATTCTTTTGCAACGATGCATTCTGAAGTTGACGAGGTAAAAATTAAGTAATGATAAATTTTACTTAAGTTCAGAAATTTGAAGAACCCTTTCGTAGTGAGTGTTTCATCAACTTCTATAAAAGAACGCGTAACGATTCTGTATCAGATATCTAGCAATCTGAAAAATAGCATACTTGCCTAATAACATTAGCAATTAATATAAAATTTAAGAGATTTCAAATACAAAAATGATTCATATACAAAAGCAGTTCTAAGCTTTACACTCAAAAGACAAAAATCAGAACTTACTGAAGAATAAACTGATTTATATCAGAAATTTTTGACACAATATTTCCTAATCCAGTTACTAAATTATACTTGTAAGAAATGACAAAACTCGTTGTGTAAGTAGCACACAAAAAGGACGCCATCACTGAGTACCCGATTTTTGGCCACCTACAAGAGTAACAGAAAAGTCAGTAATGCAAATACGAACAAAATATTTCTCTGAGTAAATAAGAGGAAATAAAATAGATTTTATGCAAAGTGTTTTATTTCAAACAAGCCGCCTTTGGCGACCAGCTGGTTCGCCATGAGTAATGCGTTCTAAAATTTTCAATTAAGTCACATATTCATTAGCCATGAAGTAATTCCGGGCATTGATTGGCCTGAAATTAAAAATATTTTTTTCCGTGATGCTGCCAAAATATTAAATAAGTTTTTTAAAAAAATATTAAATAGGTTTTTTTTAGCGATAAAGGAAAAAAAAATTGAATAAAGATTTAGATGTTGCAAACGATTATAGATACCTTGGTTTTGCATTTATTTTTTTAGAAAATATCATATTTTAGGTTTCTTTTATTTTATCCAGTCACGTGTAAAAAGTATCATTTCTTTAGACTTGATTTATGATGATAGTTTTTTTTTTATTATTATTTGAACTTCCGGCATTGTTTTCTTTTATTTTATCCAGTCTCGTGCTCAAAAAAACAAAACAAACAAAAAAAAAACCATGGTCAAAATATTTCTTTAAAAATTCGTTAAGCCTTAAGTTAGATATTATAACATTGGTGCCATTAGAAAGCTAATTTTTTAATCTTTAAATTGATGTAAAAATCATGTTTGTGCAATAATATTTTCGGAAGTTATAGCGGAAAAACAACGAAATTTCGCTTAAATTTTAATTAATTCAAATTCTAATTAAAAATTCGAAAAAAGGGCTCCGAGGTGCACATTCCCGACTTCCAAGGTATACATGTACCAAATTTGGTAGCTGTAGGTCCAACGGTCTGGCCTGTGGAGCGCCAACACACACACACACACACATTGAGCTTTATTATAAGTATAGAAGTGAAAATATGAAAAGAAATATTTCACTTACCTCCATAAAGTGACAAGAAATAAGGGACTGATGATGTAAAACTGCATGTCATTAGCCAAATACCATGTCCAAGCCATGCACTAAATATTTTAAAGATTAAAAAATCATAAAAATATCATGCAAAACTAATTTTTAATAGCTTAGTTATATTAACTCCCCATTTTAAAGCAACGATAGGACTATTTGGGGATGGATCTCGTAATTTAGAACCCCGGTCAAATAATGAGGACGATACCTGAGCTGGCACCCGCCTCTCCACACCACACCAGCAGGAGGGCGTTTGGCGCGAACGGATTTAACTTGCACCAGACCTGCTTACACGACGGTTCTTCCGTGGAATCGGGTTACGAACGTGAAACACTCTGGTTCTGATGCCGAGACTTTACCACCAGGCCAACGCCGCCTTTTTTATTTCATATTAAATAGTAAATATTATTCTTTACATACGGTATCCAAGCTAAAGGCATTCAAAATTAATAATATTTTAGCTACTTTCTACATCCTGTTCTGCTAACATATTAAATAGCGTTAATTTAGTAGTGTCAGACAACTTTGAACTGTTTTAAATTGAGTAATAAAGACAGTGCATTCTTATATGTTTGTTACATAAGCAAACTGATGAAATTAATTTGTGAAATCAGGACAATTGTAAAGTTTAAAGGCTATGTTAATTTTTTTCCCTCATTATCTCTCGAAAATGTAGGAAAGAAAATACAGATGAACATTATTGATATATACAGAAACAACCTTTCATTTGAAAATACTAATTGGTGATGCAGTTAGTAGGGAGAATTCTGTCATGGTTTTCTCATACAGAATGTTGTTACTAATGACACTTGTTATAGACAAGCTCGCTGACTCAATATGCAATATTAAACCAAGTTTGCGATGTAGTTTCTGAGGATAAAGGCCTCTGATCCCCCGAGGGCAGAAATCTGACTTCTAGCTGATATGAAGATGACGTTCAAACACTCGCTTGCACAACGCCTTTTACCGGAGGGTTCTTGCACTCACCTCACAGATAGAATAAAGGGTAAAGAACAATAATTTCCGAAGCAGTATTCCCAGAACCCAGGACGAATTCAGGACGCCCAGATCATGAAGAAGACCCCTAAACCAGAACGCCGGCAAAGAGAATACATAATAAAGATGCTGATAATTCTTTTTCCAAAATGTGGTGATGATGGTTAAGAGACATGTAAGGATTTATCTATAAGTCGTGGCTTAGTTTTAGTTTAGTTTAATTATATTAACGTCCCATTTTAAAGCAACACGAGGGCTATTTTGGGGCGGACCTCATAATTTTGAACCAAGATCAGATGACAAGGACGACACCAGAACTGGCAACCCCCTCTCCACACCAGTGGGAGGACGTTTGGCCTGACAGATTTAACGTGCAAGAGACCCTCTTCACACGACGGCTCTTCGGTGGAATCGAGTCTCGAATCTGAAACCCTCCGGTTCCGAAGCCGAGACCTTACGGCCGAGGCCACCACGGCCCCTATAAGTCATGGCTTTTAACCCTCCAAAAACTGTAATCGAAGTTCATTTAATGTTTAAAGGCCCGGAGTAGTGTTTGTGTAATTCTGCCATTACAATCTAATAATTTTAGCACGATAGTCTTTTACATTTCTTTTCGTTTGAGATGAAACTTATAAACGATAATTTTTTTACATTTAATTTATAAAATTACATTAAATAAGCTAGTCATATTTTTTATAAGAGAAAGCACGATTTTTTTTATAAAGATATAAATTTAACTATAAAATTATATTTTTCATTGTAACAATGTCTTTAATAAAATATTAATTCTTCTTTCAGTTCGTATCAAATTCTTGAAAAATATAACACAATACTAAAAAAATATTTAAATTTACTTTTTGAATATCAAGCTTTTATATGGAAAAGCATGATTTGCATTAATAAAAATTTAAATTTAACAATAAAATTAGATTTTTTTTAAGCACAGGCATGCCCTTAATAAAATATTAATTGTTCTTTCAGTTCGTATAAAATTTTGAAATTTATAACATAACACTAAAAAAAACAACAAAAAACGTTCAGATTTACTTTTTGAATATCAGGCTGGAAGTTGGTGATATAAAGCAGATTTCTCCACCATGAAGCATCACAATTTGGGTCGGTACCTGCCGAGGCATCAGGCCATATGGGTCCAGTACCGAGATACTTATTTAGAGTCGAATAGAAAGCTACAATTATTATGTATACTGGAGTAAGCCTAAAGAACAAACAATTTCTTATTATTCAGTTTCATGTTGTATCAACAATTATAATGAATAAATATATCGTCAGGAAGAATTAATTGGAGTTAGAAGTTTAGCAGGTACAGGTGGTAATCAAAATAATTGAAACACCTGCGAGTTTTTTTTATAAATAGCTGTGTATATATTCCGTTAGAATGCGTTAGTTTTATTAAAATTCTGTAGTACTTGGATTTTTTCAAAAGCGTAAAATGTCGGACTTCTCAGATTTTGAAAAAGGTCAAATTGTATGAGCCCGTTCAGCATGAGTAAGTGTGATCCTAACTTTTAGGTATTTCTCGAGATACTGTGTCTAAAATCATGACAGCATACACACAGCTACGTCAAAATAAGCTCGTCAAAGCAAAATAGTGGGCGGAAAGAAAAGCTCAGTGTACTGAAATGGATTGTAATGCCAATAAAGCGGACAATGTCAGGAAAATCGATCGCAAAACTCAATACCTAGCTGGATTCTTCTGTGTCAGTGATTACACTTCATAAATAGAATATTTATGACGAAACAGAAATTCCCAAGCCGCTTGTCACAGATGTTAATGATAAACATCGTCTACAATGGTGCCACACTCACAAAACCAGGTCGATTGATAAGTGGAAGAAAGTATTATGGTTTGACGAATCGTGTTTCACACTTTTTCCTACTATAGGACGGATGTACGTTTGGAGGACACCTACATAAGCGTATGATTGTGATTGTCTCCTACCAACCTTCAAGCCTGGAGGTGAACAGTCATAATATGGACAGCCATGTCGAGGTTTTCTGCTGGTCCAATCACAACTATGAAAGGAAGGATTACTGGGGAGAAGAATAGAGACGTTTTAGCAGACTATGTTAATCCTATCATGCAAATTTTGTAGCCTGCAAGAGATGGAATTTCCCAGAATGGTAGTGCACTTATCCATGTAGCGAAACTTGTTCAATCAGGATTTGATGAACAAGATGTTAAAGTTAAACATCTGCCTTGGCTTGCAAAGTCAACCGATCTCCATATAATTAAAACGTTATGACCTGTTTTAGTGGTTTCAATACGGAATCGGTATTTTCCACCGGCATCTCTCCCAGAACTTTCATAATATCTCCAGGTACAATATTTCTCTTAACACTATTCAATACTTGCATGAATCGATTCCTAGGAAAATTCGAGTTGTATTACATGTTAAAGTCGGAACTACACTATATTAATAAAGGAATCTTTATAAATCTAAGGTGTTTCCCTTATTTTGATAACCGCCTGTATGATATTGTAATTTATTTCCATTTAGTAAATCTATGAGTGAAAGATAGATGATAAATGAAAAGTGTTATCTTTACGTTTTTCAAAGCAACCGGGAAGCTCAGGTAATAATTGAGGGGAAAGTTTTATTAAAATCGAATAAAAAGGATAAAGTGTAATTTCAGAGGATTTTCAAAAGGAATTGGTCAACATTTGCGTTCTAATAACAGCAAAATCAAAAAGACTTCCAGCAATTAGCCTGACCACCACGAACGATTCATTGACAAATAGCCCATAAGAAAGACAAAGTTATTTAATTTGAAAGGAATGGGTTACTTTTTTTTGCGTACTCTCTGATAATTGTGTTATCGTTTTCTCCCCTCTAGAATAAAAGTATGGAATTGGGTGAGGTCTTGAACATATTAAGTGCCCAGACATTTAATTTCAGACTCTTGCACAAAAGAATAGTGTAATGAGTAGTATAAAAAAATAAATACTTGTATAAACTGCAGGTCATTGACAAATAATAATTACGAAACAGTGTAGAAAAGGCGATTTTGGATATTATTTGCTCGGATGAGGTCATACACGCTTATCAGGAATACGCGTTTGTATTTTAGATAATTCTTTTCACACCAATTGAAACCAAAATTTGGCAAAAAACTAAATTTGTAGTCATAAAATCATATACCAAATTTAATTTATTTAAATCACTAAGCTTTTGAGTTATAACGTTTATATGCAAGTGAAGCTACCAATCAAACTATTTTTGAAGTTTTGACGGATATGGTTATAAATTTGATACAGTTTTACACTTTAGATCCCAAACATGTGCACTGTTACTTTTATATAATTAGTTTTTTTGTTTTGTAGTTATTGTATTAATTTGCTTTTGGAAAGTTCGATAGATAAATTTCCTCTGGATGTATTTCTATCAAAATTTAATTGAAAGCAATAAATTTGCTGCAAAGCCCACATACTATATTTCCTACATCCATTTAGCTTATGACATTTTTGAATAATCGTATTCACAGACTGACTGACAAACATCATTTAACATATGTTTTTAGAACTCATTGTGGTGTGGAAAGTGGAACTTCGTCAACATGTCGAATCGAAACTTTTTGATATTTATAATAGTTTCTGTTTGTATGCTTCATACCAAATACCTGACAGCCGAAAGGTAAAGATGTGTATGAATTCATTCGTCCTTAATAAAAAAAGTTCCACAACTTTTTGAAAATCGAAAGTGAAGTAGAACTATATTCAAAATAGATTGTCAGCAATTATCTATTTAATTAAAAAAAGATTTCTTTGAACGTTTTGTATTTTGCAATGAAGTGATTTAGAAAATCGAAATAGTGTGGCCGCTGTGCGTTTAACGACCCGAATGACATTTCCGTATTCATTAATACAATAAGCGATTGAAACTCATTTGCATGAAAATACAAGAGGTGTTGAAATAAAAAGGTGCGAAACGTCATAACAGCATTACCGTAAACATATGTGCTTGTGTTGCTATGGGAGAACGTAGCGAGACATCTAGGAAGACGATTGGAGTCTTCGGCTTAGATCGGAGCATGCGCAGGCACCCGAAGGCTCATGGAAGAGAGCCAGGCCTCTTATAAAGAAAACAATTCAATTGACGTAGCTGTGCATGTGAAGACAGAACGGCGTTCACATTGCAAAATTCTACGATTGAGAAGGCATTCTGAAGACTACGCAGATCTTTACAGACCGAGGCTACTCACGGTGGGTGTGTTTCCACTGCATGATAACGCACTTCCACACGTCTTCAGGGCGACACACGCGGAACCGGCCTAGTTCAAGTGGGAACAGCTCGGCCATTCGCCCTAATGCCTGGTGATGTCACCCTGCGATTTTCATGTGTTTGATTTCCATCTGAAAGAGAAGTGCTTCAATTAGGGAGCGAACTGAGACGCTGTGAATAACTGAGTCTTGTGACGGCCACATGAATTCTGGGAACATGGAATCCTTTGGCTCGTTAATCAATGGAATCGTTGTGCTCAGGCCTATAATGTATACTTTGAATAACGTCTTCATTTATATCCATAGAGTCATTCTGTACCTTTTCATTTGAAAACCCTTGTTATGAGGGTCTGATAGTATAAAATTATGTATATTTTATTTATCTTAATGAATTTCTTATCAATATTTTTCTGGAAAACAACTTACCTTATATATCTGTGGATATAAAAATATGGCCAAGGTATCTTGCCATTGGTTTTTTCACATTGTTTAAAGAACAGATGGGCAACCAAAAAGGCGCTGAAAAAATAATTTTCATTAATAAATTATGATACAATTAAAAAAACATTGAAGAAATTTTTAAAAGAAGGATTAAAAGATAGTTTTGAATTATATCTTCCGGCGTTTGTCAAGTCTATTTAAATATTACATTCACAAATAATTTACAACAGGCCTCACTTTAATCATGGTGCAAATTGGTAATTTCCCAACCGTTGAATATAAGGATATATTTTCAGCTATAAAATTCTATAAAAGTGGTAATATTTTAAGTTGTCATATCAATAATTATATTACCAAAAAAAATTATAATTTCTGAAATTTAATGCATTTATTCCTTTTATTAGTCATATTTAGTGAAATATTTTTGTCACATTAACATTTTAAATAAAAGCAGCTTCACTTTTCTACAAGATACACTTTATCAAATAATACAGGACAATAGTACAGTATGAGCCAAAATATTCAATACTATAATGATAAGATGAACAAAGTTACTTAGTACTCAAATGAAAAGATGAGCAAAATTACTTAGTACTCAAAGG
>JAPMOQ010021077.1:1078658-1123993 GCA_026543055.1 Argiope trifasciata
AAATTATTTAGTACTCAAATGAAAAGATGAACAAAATTATTTAGTACCCAAATGAAAAGATGAACAAAATTACATTATTGTCACCAGTGAGTTTATTTTCCCTCAAAAGAAATTTACATACATACAGGCATACACACCATTAGGTTGCTGATTGCACTGTGTGCGTAATGTAAATATTTAAAGTGCACACCACCTCGCTGTAGACAGTGTTCTCACGTAGATTCTATGACATATCCTGAAACGGTTGCTATAGATTCCTGAAAAAAGAGAGGATTTTCTCACGTAATGCAGGCACAGTTCTTGGTGGATCTTTACAGTTGAACACACTCTTCTTTAACATTCCCCTTTTGTTGACACTGCACACTTCCTGAACAGCGAAATTTCATAACAATTGACAATATATCTGTGTTACATGATGCCATCATATTAAACTTGTTTTGAAATTGTTCTGCCTCCTTTTCCAAACTCGATCACCTTTCACGACCGCTTCCGTATGAGGGGAAATAATGCTCTACCATTAAATACTCTTTCCTTCGTCGTGAGATTCATTTCCAACAACTGCTCAACACAACTTCCTTTTTACTACTGTGAACAGGTATTAGAGATGTACGAGTTACAGTATATATTTTGGAGTATAGTATACTCCAAAAGAAGAGAATCTCTTTTCTCTAAATGGCAAAACTGATCAAACTGTGAAATGTTTTAAACAAAAGAAGCTCCTTGTTCCTACTGTCAAACGAAGTGACTTATGTAGCATTGTGTTTCCTTTTTTTAAAGTCAAAGGTCAAAGAAGAGACTCTCTTCGCTTGGCGGATCTTACTGGTGGTAGCCAATTAACAGATTTAAATATTCAATAGTTTATATGCCAAAGAAACGGTTTAATAATGAAGACTTATTTAAGTTAACCTGACATTATTCGAAGAAATAACTAATTAAGTTGTGTAAAATTACAATCAATGGTCAAAAAATTCTAATCCTAAAACAATGAATAATGCAATATGAGACTAGATCCCAAATGTGCATTAAAAAGTTACTGTTGATTACTATTAATATAAAATATTGCATAAAAAATTCGAACATAATATTTTTTAAAAATTAATTTTTTTTACAATTTATCTGTAGCACAACAAATTACATTCGATTTTGAATAATATCTAGTTGTACATCTACAGTAATCAATGCAGAATTCAAATTCTTAAGTTATTTTTGCATTGGATAAACTTAAACGATTGAAAAATACGAAAAAAAAAATTAAATGAATAGGATTATACAATGAAAAAACATTAAAATAAAAAAAAGACTTTAAAACTGATGCCATATCAGTTATTTTGTTGCTTATCCTCAAAAGATTTGACTTATGTCAGATCAGCTTCAGTAGATTGTTCACCTCCAAAAAATCTACATTAATAAGGGAATTGGATGTTAAGTCTCCCTTAGAATGTGATCCAACTTTATCGGATCACATTCTGGGTGGGTTGATAGAATGTGATCCGATGAAGCTGGATGGTCACAACATTTTTTGCAAATGAGATGGATTTTTTTCCCTACTACTTTCAAAGGAAAGGCACTTAAGGTGACAATTTTTTTAGTCCAGCCTGAGCTTTCTGCACGGCCACATTTGATTTCCAGCAGAATGCCAAGAGATGTTCCAGTGTACCATTGGTGCGCAGGTGGAATACGTCACGTTAAATTGAGTTTAGATCTTTCATTTGAGTATTGTTCTTAATAAGTAAGCGAAGAGCCAGCGGCCGTTTCATTCTTACTACCCTCTTTAGCCAATCTATCAGCGACTTCATTACCACTAAAGTTTACGTGTGATATCTATTGGAGCTAAACGGCGTGGTTTCGAGAGATCTTTATTAAGTTGAGTAGAATATATAAGCTAGTTCCATCATTTAAAGAGTAACAGCCACTAAAATGCTGTAGTGAATGGTCATATAAAATCCATAGTTTCCCAAAAGCGCAATCACATGATAGCATCTAGCCTTGCATTAATTGCAATTATATCACTGTTGAAACAAAGCAAATGTCGAGTTGCTTTGTTTAATTTTAATCTGAAAGTGGAAGATCCAAATATAAATACCACTGCCATATATATCTCCTAATATAAATCTTCTTTACGACTACCATCAGTATAGACCTACACTGCATCTTATGGAATGCAACTGATAATTTCTTGATATGATATAGCCAGCTGTATAAGATGGTCTTCATGGTGAGTTTGCTTGTTTGCAATAGATTTCAGATCAAAGCGGAAGAAAGCTATTGGTAATGCATCTGAAGCTTTAAAAACCAGATAACAACCTCAAGATTGAATGGTCACTTTAGTCTAGGAGTTTCGTTGTCTGGTTGCGAACCAAAAGGTTGCAAGTTCGATCTTCGCTTTTACCAATAGCTACATTAGTGATCCGGCGACAAAAAAAAGCTACGCAAATTTCGTGCAACTGTTGTGGCGCCTTCTACCCAAAGAAAAAAATTAATTAAAAAAAGGCGATAAATAATCAGCCAATAAAAAATAATAAATAATAAAAAGAAGTCGATGGATAAGGAGTCAGTTGATAAATAATCAGCTAATAAATAAGAATGTAGCGGATAAATAATCAGCCAATAAACAAACAAAAAAACGAAACTGATAAATAATCAGCCAAAATAAAATTAGAATCAACAGCTAATATTTCACCACTAAACAGCAACAAATATATCGTTTGTCTCACTGGAGAAGGAGTATTGTAGTGGGAGCTTTATAAGCGAGATAACAGCCTCAAGACCGAGCGAGCCCTTTTGTCTTCTGGGCATGATATATAGCTACGGTAACAGAAGTCTTTCTGAGGGATCAATTCCGGATCTTGGATTTTTAACGTACCGACAGATCAGGCTTCATGTTTCTGCCCAGCTAAAAGGGTTACATTTCCTGAGTCTTTAATTGTTGTTTCAAGTGTGTAGATAAATAAAGGATAATCAACTGTTATCATATCGATTGGTATCCATAATTAATTACTGAGGAAATAAATTCATTCATTACTAACCCTAAAAGTTTCACATCGTTAAAATTACATTTTATTGAAAATAGAAATTTTTAAATTCTTACCTAAGCAGAAAAAACGAATCCACAGAATAAAAGCCATTAAGAATGATTTCAAATGTCCAATGATCGATAAAATCTTTAACTTCTAGAGGGTTTCCTAAATAAAGAAAAAGAATATTTATATTCCTCAAAGTTCATTCACTTTCATTAATAGAAAGCACAAAAAATACATTTACAAAGTTAGCTTTTTTATGTAAAAAGAACTATAAATATTATAGAAAAAATAGAATTTTTATTTCACAGATAATATTATAATTAAACTCGGAGAGGCTTATCTCTATTAATAATGGCAGCCACTGTGTGTATGTTGGCGTTCTATAGAACAGATCGCTGGAATTAGACTTACTTAATTTTATATATATATACATATAATTAAGAAAGTGAAAATGCTCACCCTTTTTTTGGAAGCTCAATTATAATTTTGATAATGTAGAAGTAGTGTTTGAATTAAGTAGAAATTCACGTTTGTTATAGATAACTTTCAAATGAATTTTAACGGGATGCATGATAATATAAATTATAAATGCAATATAAATTATTTTTTTACAATTTTGGAATTTGAAAAAATATTTTTTCAATGACTAATTTAATTCTACAGTCCCCCATATAGCAGTTCGGTGTGTGGGCACACAGGTCACGTTACATCTGGCCGAAATGTCAATTATCATGTGAAGGGAACGGGAAACTTTACAATAAACTACATCTTGGCAGTTAAATTGCCTATTCAAAGGGCCTTCCTACCACAGGTTGCAGTCAGCTGCTATTTGGTTAAATGATCGTTATACTTAATTGCTTTCGCCAAAATTACTGTCGATAAACATGAAGAAAATCCCATTGCACATCTTTGATAAAATTTATGCTAGTCGTGTCATACGCCTTCATGATTTTGGAAAATTCTAAAAGTAGGTCTAATATTAAAAAAAAGTCTAATATTACATATTAGACGTTGTTAAGACAAAAATTAGCTCCTTATTTTAAATTCAATGACGTTATGCTGTAATGCATTTGATTTATTGACATTAAACGTCAATTAGTATGTTCCAATTCCTTAAATACATTTTATAATCGATAATATATTGAAAACAAGTAATATTATACTGTAATTCTAAACTGTTCAAAATTCGAAATCAAAATAAATTGAATAAAGTTTTCATGCTTATATATTATAAATTATTCAAACAAAGTTGGAGCATAATAATTAACAAAATGATAAAAAGAACACAGAAAAAGTAATATAAGGGAAAACTTAAATCTTAAGAACAAAATCTTTTTTTACACTTACCATGATATTGTTACATATTTACTTCCACCATCGGAGCTCTTTTTGATTTGTTAGTTGGTGAAATGAAAAGTTCTTTAATAGAAAATAACGATGACTTTTATTACACACGAAGAGACGAATACACAAAGACGATGAACACACAGGCGACTAATATGCGGGGCAGCACTCAGCAGCAAAGAGTAACCCACACGATTTTGGAAAATCGATCACAGCACACAAAGCGATCAGACAGAATTCAGGAGAGAATACCTCGGGACTTTGCTAAACAGTCTCTTCAAACTGCTGTAATTCGCCACTGTTTCCCCGCTTTAGCTGTATCCAATTGCCTACATACTACTACACATTGACTGTCTACTCCTCACAGGACTTCTTCTACTTCAATAAAAGCCAGGACTTTTGCTGCAGCTCAGCAATCGCTTGAGCTCCACACAACGCTGGCACTTCGTCAGATTATACCGCTGTTGCTTCGTTTTTTCTCGACAACTTGTTTCATGACTCCGACTGTCAATAATTCATTGCAGTTTGAGATTGCCGGTCTTTTATAGAGACCTTTTATTATTTTATAAATTGCAGCTTGAAACTGCCGGCCCAAAAGGATCTTGGATCAATCAGGCGAATCTCAGTTCCTATTGGATGGATCGATAAAATTTGCGTAAATTTCCAGTAATTTTTATTTTGCCACCAAAGTTGCCAAAATCGTTGCCAAATCGCCAAATGGTAGTTCTGTTTGTCTCCAAGCTCTGAGATTACTGACGCAGCACCCGATCAGTACCCAACATAGCTGATCGTAAAACGGTTCTCCTTGTTTCAAATAACCACGCTGGGAACAATTTTACAGGTTTATAACATAATTAATGCGCCTGATTTTCAGATGAGTTTTTATAGACAAATATAATTTATTGTTTAAAAAGTTTAAAATTTTGTATCAATATTTCTTTGTGAAGAATACTTATTTTCAGCTTGCTTATTTTAGAATATATTGTTTTCCCAGATAAATAATTGAACTAACACTGCTTTGATAAAAATTAAAATAAAACTAAATAATTGATTGTTCCGAATATTTTTCATACAATTTCATATCAAGCAATTTACTTACGTATGGCTGAAAAGATAATTGCATATGCATGGCAAAGAATGACCCAACTCATGCTTAGAAAACGGATTCCATGAAGACAAGGCAATTGTCCTTCTGTGCTATCAGTATTAAATATCCTTTCACCATTAGTTATCAAGCAAAAACAAGTGAAGAAACTTTTGCTGCTCTCCAACCATGCTAAATATAGGAATAAAAATTGTAAATAATTGATGAATATTGCAAGTAAAATAAGTAATAAGTTTGTAATTTTTTTAAAAAAGCAACATAATTGAATTTTTTTCCACATTAAAAAATCAATGGAACATGCAATAACAAAATTATCCTTTTAGTAATGAAAAGAGAGAAGTACATAAATGTGAATACAATTAACAAAATTAATAATTGTCCTATTGTTGTAGCTCATATTAAAAAGATCTGACATACGTCAGATCAGCTGCAATAGGTTGTTGACAGCCAAGAAATCTATAATAATAAAGGGATTGGTTGTTAAACCTCTTTTAGAAAGTCCTATTTATGCAACCCAGAAAATAATTGCTCTATTTACATAAAATGCCAAAAATATTACTACGACACCATGACGGTAGTTAAGGATTTGGAAATATCAAACAAATTCGTTGTGATATAATATAATGCTCCTAAAAGACTTTAAAAAATGAACACTGACAAGCAAGATCTATTGTTTTTTAGTAAATGAAAAACTATGTGTGCTAAATGAAGACGTGTCCTAAAATTCGTGTTCTTGCATTGATGCATTTTTTAATATATGTTTAATGAAAAATGAGACAATAAATTATAAAAAATTAAAAAGAAGGAAAAAAAGCTACACTGGGAGTCTCGTAGGCTTGAAGGGTGTACCTTTCGTACTACAAACCAACTGTTGGTTTGTGTTTATCTACCATCGAGGAACCCCAGGCGAATTGTTTCTTGATCCTGATATGCACTTTTCGAACGTTATGTTTACAGAAAAATGGTGCAATAAAAGGAAAATAGTGACTCCAAAGGGCACCTAAATTTTAACTATTAACCTAGAATCGAATGCTCTTTTACTGAAATAAGACCTTTATTGTTTGACAACAGATTCTAAAACCCTTCGTGTTTCTGAGCCTGTATTAGGATGACTTCAGTTCTTTAAAATAGAGATAAGAAGAAAGATGAAAGGAGGGAATATTCAAATTTAACAAAAAAGTAAACTCAGATTACTCACAAATTGAAGTAAAACAAAATAACATGATTAGAATTGCCACGATACTTATATAAACGTGAACAAAAATTGAACGAAAAATTTTCTAATTGGACGGATATCACAGTAGAAAAAAAAACAATAAGGAAGAATTCCGGAAATGCACTCATCCTTCCGCGTCTTTGTCCTTAATGAGATAGAATTGTCGAAAATTAGAGTCTCAGATTATAGAAACCAACAATAGTTTCATTTCTCTGATTTTAAAGCAGTACTATTTGAAGTAAAACAAAGGTCACGGTTTGAACCAAATCCCTTTAGATTTGCAGTGAATCAACATTGTGAAAAATAAAATGTCTTCGATCAAAATAAGAATCCTTGTGCAGTTCCTCCAAAATAACGAGGATTTACTTTCTCCAGAACCAAGAACAAAGTAATTTATTGCATCGATTTCTCAATCAAGAACTTTTTCAAGTTTATTAAAATTTACACCAAGTTCCATGAATTTATTTCCCCCATCAAACTTGTAACTTTTTCTTAGTTGTGTTGCGTATTTTAAAATAATTGTATTGGTAAATAGTGCATAAAATGCAACCTTTAATAAGTATTTTTAAATAAATCTTTACACGTAGAGGAACTGGCAATTGGCTTTTCTGGCAAGATATGCCAGAAAAATCCAAATCCTTATCCCAAATTATTAAGAGCCGCTAAACTATCAGATAGGGGATCCTTTTCCTCAATAGGGTCATTGGTACTCAACTGACAGGAAATTCTAAAGGTTAGGAATTTGTGAATGTACTGTGGCAAAAAGAAAAGAAAATATTTATAAAGATTACAGGAATACCTGGTAATGAATGACGATTGCTTCCTTTACTGGTTAAAGAATTGATATTTTGATGATAAAGTGATTCTGCATCACTGGTGGTTGAAGGATTTGCAGCAAAATTTGTTTCATCACTCTCAGGATCTGCTTCAATTAACTTTTCATACAGAGTTATTGAGCTTCCTATCAAAGCCAGGAGCATGAATATGGATATCAAAAATCTAGAAACACACACACAAAAAAGCTTTAGAAAAAAAATTACAAAATTAATCCTTAAAATAGAAAATCCAAAAGCGTTAGAAAATTTAGTTTATGAAGATAATTTCAAGTATAATATTTGAATCAGTTTTATTCCATAAATACACAATTTATTATATTTTTAGAAGGAGATAGCTGAAAAGCATAGTTAAAAAAAACAGTGAAATATTTCTATTATGCTACTGCTGGTATATAGTGCACACCTGGCAATTGGCTTTTCTGGCCAGATATGTCACCACCTGTTACTCCAAATTGTTAAGTGCCGCTAGACTGTCAGATTGGGGATCCTTTTAATCAATAGGGTCATTGGTGTGTCCAGATAAAGAAGCACATGTGCATTCTTTATCTTTCAGGGAAATCAATCGTATCTTCAAGGCAGAAGAACGTCAAACCATCGGATGCTAAACTTTTTTTTTATTGTGACAGGCCTATATTTAACGTGTTTTCGAAGGGCCATCTACAGTTATGTATCATTAACGGGTATTCCCAAGATCGACTGGAGACCATTGAGAAATGATTGCTGTACAGTTATTGGGTTATAGGGAGCTCAAGTGCACCAATGTGAATATGAAAGGCGGAGATTTGCCGGAAATAAAATGGGGAATTTTTTTGAAGAAAGCAGATTAGTGAGAGAGGTTTTGATGGACAAGCCAGAGAATCTTCGTGCGATTCGGGATTCTTAGTTAAGATCCACCCAATGAAGATGGGTGGATTCCTGGAGCTACCTTTGGAGTAGCTGGATGAGTTAACAGCTTAGTTTTTCTTCAGGTGTTATTTCTATGGACTGATCGAGGAACTATTCAGGATTAACTTTGTACTGTTGTGTAAATTTTATCAATCATACTCACCTAGGTGAGAATAAGTTGCTCTTCTATGCATATAAAGCTTTAAATAAAGGAATTAAGTGTAATACTTCTCTTATTTGATAGGTCATGATCAAGACGTTACGCTGCCTACGGTTCACTGGGCTTCTTTTTTTTGTGTACAGCCGAACATTCTGAAAGAAGTAGTACCGACTGCTACCTCTATCAAAACTCATCCATATAACTTTAAGCATGTCATACATATTTACGTAATAAAATCCTATGAATTTATAATTTTAAATATAATAAAAATTTTGAACCTTATTCATTTAAATGAAAGTTACAAAAAGGACAAAATATAACTTAAAATGCTCATACACATCTATTTCAAATTCAAAATTATTCTAGATACACATTTACTTCAAATTCAGGATTATTCTTGATACACATTTACATCAAAATTGAAGATTATTCTTTATACACATTTACTTTAAACTGAAGATTATGAACTATCAGTTTGGAGATTATAAACTATTATCTTGAAATTAAAAAAAACATTTATGTGTCCGAAAAGAATCGGATAAAAACTTCTGAAATCAAACTGTACATAATTTTATTCGTAAGATTATATATTCATAAGAAAAAATTAAGTATTTGGTTGGAAACTATGAAACGGTCTTTCTCTGTTTAGTTTTACTGTTATTCAACGCCCGTTTCATAGTTTCCAACCTAATATAAATTAAATGATTTAGTTACATTACAAATATGGCCCCAGCAGACAAGTTCTCCGGATACTGTTGACATGTCAGAGTCGTACTGTTTAAAACTGAACTGATTTTATCACTAATGTCAGGAGGTATATCTGAAAATAAAGTGCAATTTTCAAATAAAAGTAATCGTCAGGATAATTTTAAAAATAACTTCGGGAATTCTAGTAATAAGAAGGGAAGAAAGAAGGAAAAGAAATTCACAGATTAGATCCATTATTTAATGCCAGAAATGGAATCGTTTCTCACTTTTACGCAAATATTGGGGATTCATTGATTTCACCAAAAGAAGGTCGAAAAGCGAGATGTTTTTTTCGCAGTTTAGTTATTTTAATGTCTTATTTTAAAGAAGCACTAGAGCTATTTTGGGGTGGACGTCGTAATTTTGAACCGTGATCAGATGACAAGAACACCTATGCTAGCATCCCCCTCTCCACACTACACCAGTCGCAAGAGGGTTGATGCAGACAGATCTCACGTTCACTATACCTGCTTATACGACAGTTCTTCTGTGTAATCGAGTCTCGAGCCCTCAAGTTCCGAAGCTGAAACCTTACCACTAGACCATTGCTGGCCGAAAAGAGAGATAGGGTGGAAACTTTTGCATTTACTTTGCAAAACAGTAACCGTGGTCATTAGTGAAGTTCTATATTGAACATGTCATATGGACTATAAAAATACAACAGTCAAGTAAAATAAAATAGCATGATTCAAAATGAAAAGCGGAAAAATATTTATAAGAAAATACAAGGATCAAGTTATAACAAAGAATTTCTGAAATGCGATCAGCTTACATAATTTTATCATCTATCAGTAAAGCAAAATCATCCAAAAATGGAAGTCTGGGGCTCCAAAATGGACAGTATTGTAGTGAAAATTATAATTAACAGAGATTTGACGTATTAAGAAATATTTTGATCATCCTGAAAAATCCAAGACATTTCATCTCTTAAAATAAATAGCAAAAACAGAGATTTTTTTTAAAATTTTTGCTTTATTGTTTTAATTGATTTAAAATGTCTGTATAATTTTAAGTGAAATTTTATTAAAACGTACGAAATATATAAGAAAAGATTAATATTCTAAATTGCAGGAAAATAATTTGGGCAAATGCAGATCGATTTTCTTTTCGCAATAGTAAAGGTTAATATTCCAAATTAATAGAAAAAAATCTGGACAAATCCAGGACAATATTTCTATTTACAGTAGATTCAACATGCATTTTCGATGTGCTACAAACGATAGAAATTCGAGAAGACAACATAGGACAATTAATCACATTAGTAAATCTTTATTCTAAATTCAGGTAAAACTACTTAAAAAAATTATCGATAAAATTTCACTCAAATGATCATACTTCATAAAACTTGTGTTTCATAAATGCAGTACAGTAGATTATTTACAGATTTATTGTTTATTACGTATCGACAGTTCTTTCTTTTTTTTTTGGAAAAAAAACCTTACCAGTCAAATTTAGATAACTGGTCACGTCAGGGATAATTTCAGACGAACTGCAAGTATCTGGTAGACAAACAGCCATAGATAAAGTTAAATCCTACAAGGAAACACCATTGTAATTTTTACTGTTGAGAGAAAATTATTTCTTGTTTTATACAATAATAACCATCACAAGGATCAAATTATACTTACGCTTTTCATCATTTTTAAAGTCGTCTCAAGAGTACAATACTTTCCATGGAAGCCCCCAACACCTTCACCGTTTTTTGGTGGGGCGTAGATTTTGAGGCATTCATCGAATTCTCCTAGCCATCGAGTATTTCCTTTCAGAATTCCACTCTCAGGCTTTCCGAAAGAGTCCAGCACTAATTAAATGGAATACTTGAAAAAAAACCCCGTGGAAATAAAAGTGTATAGTGTCCAGACAAATCTGTCGTATACATATTTGATACTTATGCAATCATAATGGGAATTCAATTCATCTCAAAGCTCAAATTTTCAAATTTTTTTTATTTAAAATTGTATAAATTTGGATGGCGTTATCTTATTACTTTCCATGGAAGTAACCATAACTTTCACCTTTTTTTTCTTTTGGAAGGGCGTTTATTTGTAGATATTTATCAAATTCTCCTAGCCATCGAATATTTATATTCAGAATTTCCCTCTCAGGCTTTCCAAAAGAGTCCAGCACTAATTAAATGGAAAACTTTTTATGTGAAAAAGAAACGCATATGTATATGTGCATTTTGTCCAGACAAATCAATCATATCTATGAAATTTGATACTTATACAATCTTAATGATAATTCAATACATCTCGGTGCTCGAATTTTAAAATTTTATATATGAACTAAATTTTTGGAAAAAAATTACAGTAAATTAAATTTTATTGCGATTACACAATTCTATTACCTTTTCTTTTGATACAATAGATACGCTTTATTAACGTCAAGTATATTTCCAATTATTGTTTTTGGGAGTTATTATTAGGTTTTATTCCAAGTGAGTTTCTTATTTTCCGTGTTCGTTTTTGTTTTGTCTTGTGAAATGTGGAACTCGAAAAATAATTATATAACTGTTCCTGAATTTCGTTTATTATTTTTATGAAATTATAAAGAGATTCGCCTCTCATCAATTTTTATTCAATATTCTGTGCTCGAAAAGGATTTCTGCATATAGTACCGTTTAATATTGTTTGCACATTGTGCCGTTTCTGATGATTGACGGAAACAATCTGAACACCATTGACGACAACATATGGTTTTCACCATATCGAAATTTCTTTTTAAGTCGACATAATCTATTGAAATAAGAGAATTTCTTTTGAATTTGTTATTATCCTGAAGAATACAGGGCAATTTAAAACGAATATAGCGATTACAAATGGCTACAACTATTTAACGAAAAAGAATTTGTCGATAAACACATAATATAGACGGAACTTTAAAATTTTGTGTACATACATCATAGATGTTCTATGTGACTTCTCTTGGTCACACTGACAAAATCTAGATGGTAATCCATTTCACGCCATCCATTATGAAGCATATCTGCAGTCACCGGTGCAAGCACATTACTAATGCGTACATTGACTTCTTCAATTATTTTGGGCATGGGAAATTTTAAGGTTCCATCTACATTCTGTTAATTTTATCGAAGAATTCTTTTTCATTAAATAGTTACAGCCATTTGTAGTCGCTATATTCATTTTGAATTACCCTGTATTAAGAATTAAAACTAAAATACCTGCATCCAGCACTTTGATTCTATTTATCTTTTTTCTAAATTTTACATTTCTTTCCAATTTAAAGCTAGACTAATTAAAAATATCTACTCATAGATTTTCAATTAAATTTTTCCCTATAAATTCAACGATTTATTTCATGCTCTATGACAGAAAAGAAGATCCCCGGTAAAAGTAACATTTTGTCGTTGATTTAGCTAACAGTCAAATTAGGAAATTAGAAGTCACTAAAATTCTTAAATAATACTTATTAACAGTTTACATTTAGGAAATCAATATTTTGAACGAAAAAGATAAGCGCCATAGTAGGCTAAAATTATATAATTATCAAAATATACAGAAAATCAGAAATATTTCATCAAAAATTAATCATAAGTAAAGATGACCAATTATGCTACAATTAATACATACTTACTTTTTACTGGCCATCCTCCGTAAGGGAGATTTTCCGAAATGTATTTGAAGTCGCGAAAACACCTATCCGTAGCATTTTGAGAAAGTAAATTCGCCAGTATATGATAATTATATTTACCAAGAAATTCTTGAAATTCATTAAAAAATACTCTATCTTCTTCTGAAGCAGATGTTATACTTTTTGAGATGTATGAAACCTTTGCGAATCTATTTATTAAATTTGTAAAATCATAGCTATCACGAGAATCTGCATGGACGATCTTTTCAACCAGAATAAAATTATTAAAAATAATTATAAAGGGCAAACAGAACAATTTTGTTGGATTCAAATGCATTTTTTAAAAATCCGTCTCTAGATTTCAGACAACTGAAATAATGAAATTTCTTTTTGTTTATGAAAAAAAAAAAAAATGACGAATCTATTGCGATACACGAAAATAAACGAAACAATGAACTGGATTCTTATCATTTCTTCACATGCTATCAATATTCACATTTCTTAGTGTGTAATCAAGCGTTTTATCATGTTCATCATAATACAAGGTCGAAGAATTGACGCTACTCCTAGAGTAGAAAAAAAATATTACATAAACTTAAATAGTCAGATGTATAAAAGGCTTACATCTACAATATTTAATCATTTTTGTGGATAATAATCTATTCTTCACATCAATTATTTTCATTCAGTTCAACGTTCCCTTCTGTCGTATAGTTTTTCGATCTTCACTAGTTTTTACCAGTTATGTTAAGATCGGATTAAATTTCTTCAATATGTATTTAAAAATGATTGCAAATGACGATAGAAATAATAATTGTTAATTATGATGGAAGGAAAATGAATGCAGAAACGTTTGCTTGCATACATAAATGCTTTATGAGTTAATGAGTTGTCACGTTGAATTCGGGTAGTACATCAAGGTCAGTAGACTTGATAGTTAAAAATGATGATAGAAATAATGATTGGGATTACTGATGGAAATAGCGTTTGAACACAGGAAGCAGAAATTATTTATTTATTCACGTAAATGCTCTATGAGTTTTTGTGTTGTCACTCTGAATTAGGATATAAGTTACTTCAAGGAGCAGTACAATAGGCAGTTGAAAATGATTGCTAATGATGATAGAAATAATGATTTTTTATGATGAGCTAATCCCCTCCCCCCTAATTAAATTGTGAGCGCGAAGAAATAAGAACACGAATATGTTGCATGGTACTTACAAAAGATCTTTATTAAATATTGATGTCTGACATTAATATATCATTTTACTGAATTTACTAAGTGAATATGTATTTTGACGATCAGTGTTGCGAAATTAAAGTTGTAGTTACTAGTTCATATATCGGATTTCATTGATTTAAGTCCCAGCGTTTAGGAGTCATTTCATTTACATGCATGCGGAAGTATAGATCGTCAGACAAACAACTTTCTGATTTAATGTTTTGCAAGAATCTAGGTTTCAGATTTAAAACCGGTGCAATTAAGTTCTATCTATCTGCTTGCGCTTTGCAGTTATCGAGTTCACTTGAACTCGAAGAGTTAGACTGCAGGTTTCTTGTAAATGGGTTTCATTCAAAATTTTTTAGCTTCCTTAAAACCATGAATATTTAGATTTTCAATTTCAGTTGGTGAATACCAACCATATTTGATGATGTGTGATGTACACAATTCACCATACTACCATAATGGTGAATTGTGTACATCATAATTTAGTTAAAAACAAACTCTATCTTGGACTGGTGTAATAATTGTATGAAATTGGAGAATATCACGAAATATTAAACACTGTTATTTTTTCTCTTTTAACAGTCTTTCGTTTCCCTGTGATTAATGTATAATTAACAGATAATAGATTATGTATCTTGAATATTGTAACGTTTCGCTTTTTCTTCACGCATTAATTTTCGCTCTGGCTAGATACAACGTTATGTGTTTTCCCTAACATAGTTAAGTACCTACGGAACATCATGTGGATCCTTTTCACTGAGTCATGGTCCTTTGTTATATCTAGATAAAAAGCCCCAGATCTGTATTTTGCCGTTTCCAATAGATTCAGCGTGTCTTCAAGGGAAAAGAATGTCAAAACAACCAGATGTTAAACTTTTTTCTATTATGAAGAGACTCCTCAAATCTTCAAGAAACGATCAATAACGAAGAACCGTTGTCATTAAGTGTCAAAATTAAGTAGAATTAAGCCAGATTCAGCTGTGAATTGATTAAAATTAACGGGAAGGATCAGCTACAAAGATGAATCCGAACAGGCATCCCACGATCATGTGGGGGCCATTGAGGAAGCATTACTGAGCAGCTATTCGGTGATAGGGAACTCAGGTTCATCAAGGAGTAAATCAAAGACTGTACTTTGACGGAAAAAAAACGGGGTATTTTTGTTTGAGGAGAGAGAAAGAAGAGGGAGAAAAGAGGAGAACAGTGAGAGGAGTAGAAGGGGATTTGGAGCGATATCAGCGTCCGTAGAAGTTGTTTCTGATTTTGGATGAAGCTCCGTGTGATTTGGGTTTCTGAGTTAGGGTTCACCCGATACAGATAAGTGAATTTCTGGAGCGGCACCTGGAGTAACCATTTTGAGCTAACAGCCTGTTAGCGGGTTTTTGGTGTCTGTTCTCCTATTTGATCAAGAAATCATGGTTAAATTTTCAACTGTAGTGTGAATTTTGTTGATAATATAAACTTAGATGAGAACAAGTTGTTTTTGTGTGCATATATAAGACTGTAAATAAAAGAAGTGTTTTGTTACGCTACTCTCTTATGGTCCTGATGGGTGAAGATCAAGATGTTACAATGTCTTTTCTATCAGCCTGTTGGTCTTCTGGTCTTGATCGGTCAAGATCAATATATTAAAATGTCCTTTATACCGACCTATTGAAACCAAAGTTTGCATAAAATTGCAATTACAAGATTGCAGAAAAATAATTTATTCGAGTTCTATATATATTTTTTGCGTTTTCTTGTAGGAGAGAGTAAAGACCTATAGACGTTTGTTCACCTTTTGGCCGGTCTAATTCAAAATTTGGTAACAATCAACGCTTTAGCTGCTGCAACCATGGATCGTATTAAATTTATCTATGATACTTATTTGAATTATCTCGTTTACAGGCATGCTAAACTGTAGATGAAAAGATAACGAATCCCTTGGTGGATATTTTATCAATTTTGATGCTAATGTATACATTAAATGATAAATCTGTGCATCAAGTATTATTCGTTTAGCTCTTTCCGTTTCGTAATTTTCGCTTTATCTTTTATACGAGAAACTGGTAAGACAGATTCAATTTATTGGATTTCTTTTAAAATTTGATACAAAAAATCAAACAATCCGATGTGAAGTCCACATGGCAGATTTCATCCATCTAGCTCATAATGATTTTCAATAACCGCGTTTAAAGATAATTAGACTGATATAATTCCAAAAATGAGTTTTTCGTCTCTGGAACGGGGAGATTCGCCAAAATCTCGTGATCTAAATATTTACAGATTGCAATGCTTTCTGTTTGTACTTGAAGGAGAAACAAATGTGTTTTTGTAATAAAAAATTTATTGTAAATATATATTTTTTATAAAAAAGATAAAGGTTTGATGTTAGCATAGCAATTTTCAAATATTAGTTTAAAGTTTTTGAAAAAAATTAATGTACAATACTTTAATTCACCTGAATTAGTCAAGTTATCCTGTTATTTTTGAAATATAGATTGTGAAAAGGGAAAAAAAAATCTAAATATCTCTTTAAATTGAAAAATTCAGCAAAAAAAAAAAAAAAAAAAAAAAAAACCGCAGACAACTTTTCTTTCTTTCAGATCAGTTAACGAATATATGCTTTAATCTTTTCATTCATTTCATTTCTTTTATTTCATTACGACTGTTGTTATTCGTTTTCTTATGTCAGTTTAACTAGCATTTTTGGGAAATTATCATAGTTAGAAGTGATATAATAAAGATAATGGACGTCTGACGCAAAATTAAATTACCCCTGCTGGTATTCTTCTTCTTATGTGTAACCTAATCTCGTCACCACTGAATGGAGCAATATCAACAGAATTTGTTTGTGGCCGACTGCTGTCATCATCATAATTCATTGATCGATTCATCGAGCTTGCATCCTCTTCGAGGCGGTTGGCCCCCAGCCGCAAAGTGGTCAATCTCTGATCTGTAAAATGAGGAGTAAAAATCTCTGTCTGTAAAATACTATAATTCTGTAAAAGGAGGAGCATACCAACACTATAAGAAAATCTATTCGAAATTCTTGAAAATCCTCCAAATTCTCTTTCCACAATAATAGAAATCTAAACACATTAAAACTTTTATGTATTTGGTAAAAACTTAATTTTTAACATGATACCTTTCAGTGTTTTAAGATTTCTGGCACCATTAATACTGTATTTAAGTCATTCTTTTAAGAATTTTCGATTCTTTATTAGTTCCAAAACTGGTTTGCATTCTTTTAAGTAATGATACATTGTTTCAATTCCTTCAGCGATGCAATCATTTTGCCTCATTCATTTTAATCTTGGACGTATGCAGGTAATCGCCCATATCCTGATGCAATTTGGTTGATGATACACTGAAGTGACAAAAGTCATGGGATAGCAATATGCAAATATACAGATGGCAGTAGTATCGCAGCGAAAAACTATAAATGCGCAGTTCGTTTTCCAGAGCTTTCATTTGTGTTCAAGTTATTCATGTGAACAGGTTTTTCGTGATTTATGGCGGCACGACGAGAATTAACAGACTTTGAACGTGGAATGTTAGTTGGAGCTAGACGCATGGGTCATTCCATTGCGGATATCGTTAGTGAATTCAACATTCCGAGATCCACAGTATCAAGAGTGTGCCGAGAGTATGAAATTTCAGGCATCACATCCCATCATGGACAGCGCAGTGGGCGACCACCCGCACTTAACGACCGAGACCGCCGACGTCTGTGTGGAATGGTCAATGTTAATAGACACGCAACACTTCGTCAAATAACTGCAGGAATCAATGTGGGACGTACGAGGGACGTGTCCGATAGGACTTTGCGGCGAAATTTGTCTTCCTTGGGCTATGACAGCAGAAGACCGACTCGAGTGCCTTTACTGACAGCACGACATCGCCTGCAGTGACTCTCCTGGGCTCATGAGCATATCGACTGGTCCCTAAACCAGTGGAAAACCGTGGCGTGGTCAGATGAGTCACGATTCAGCTGATGGTACAGTTCGAGTGTGGCGCAGACACCACGAAGCCATGGACCCAAACTGTCAGCAAGGCACTGTTCAAGCTGGTGGTGGCTGCATAATGGTGTGGGCTGTTTTTACATGGCATGGACTCGGTCCTCTGGTGCAACTGCACCGATCTTTGACTGGAAATGGTTATGTTCAGCTGCTTGCAGATCACTTGCAGCCATTTATGGACTTCACGTACCCACACAACGATGGGATTTTTATGGATGACAATGCGCCATGTCACCGGGCCAGAACTGTTCGCGATTGGTTTGAAGAACATTCCGAACAATTCCAGCGCATGATCTGGCCACCTAGATCGCCCGATATGAATCCCATCGAGCATTTATGGGACATCATCGAAAGGGCCGTTCGTGCCCAAACTCCTGCACCATCCACACTTTCACAATTATGGACGTCTATACAGACAGCATGGCTCAATATTCCTGCAGAGGACTTCCAACGACTTGTGGACTCCATGACACGTCGAGTTGCTGCACTTCGCCGGGCAAAAGGAGGACCGACACGATATTAATAGTCATCCCATGACTTTTATCACTTCAATGTATATATCTGTATATATATATTGTTTCTGGTTTCGAAATAAAGTCATAAGTGACTTTTCCTCTTTCGGACATTAACCATCTGTAAAAAAATTTTCAACTTAATATCCTTTAGTGTTTTAAGTTTTCAGGCACCATTAATACTACATTTAAGTCCTTATTTTAAAATTCTAGCCTTTTTCTTAAATCAGAGACATATATACATTCCTTTAAATAATGATAAACTGTTCTCCACAGATGCAATTGCTCTCTCTTGTTCTTCCAAATCTTTGCAAATATGCAGGTTATCTCCAAGGTCCTGATGTAATTTGGTTCATTAGTGGATGACATATTTCTATTTTCGTTTCTGGTTCCGACATAAAGTCATAAGCAATTCTTCCTTTATCGAACATCTGCCATCTGAAAATCATTGTAGTTTTATTTCTTTCCTTAATTCCAATTTTAAAGCATTATTTGATTTGGGGATATTAGATCAATACTTTCTTTCATTGCCATCAATTTTGCACATCGATACGTCCTTTCAATACCACATATCCCCTACTTTTTACCACATATCCCCTTATTTCAGTGAAATAAGGAGACATTTCAATGTTTTTGAAATGCTCTAAGGTAAATCCCCTAAAGGTACCTCAGATAATACCTTTTAAAAAGTTGTGCACATAGGATTATGTATACACCAATGTTTATATTTTATTATTAATAATGATGAAATAAGATCTCAAAACATTTATACAATTAATTTTTTCCGAAAGTCAATTATTGTTTTCCCAAGAATTATTTTCGGAGCATGTCAATCATATCACATTAATTGTGATATTATTATCTTATCGTAATGGTAAGTTGAAATTCTATTTTAATGCGTTACCGCAAGAAAATATATTTTCGTATGCATTTCTTAAACAATAAAATAGGAAATGTAACATCACTTCAAAGAAGTACCAAACATTTTTAATTGGAATTTTTTGCTGGAAGCATTCATAGACATATGTTATAAGAGTTTCCAAAAATTCGAAACTTTGATCTATTCATAATGATAATGTTGAATGCACTAATTCATTATGATGTCGTTGAGTCATTGAATGCAGCTTTTTTTTAACATCACCATTTCTATAGAACATTTGTAAACAAGTTCAAATATATGTAAAACAAAGTGAATTGTTATTATAAGTTATTCAATTATAGCATTATATAATTTAAATAAGTAGTACCATAATATGAATACTTTTGGCCCTGAAAATCGCTAGATGCATTCGAAAATGGATTGCTGATCAATTAGCCGAAATTGAGGAATAAGTAATTGGAGGGTTAATCATGATACATTACTGTTATTGTAATGCTTTTAAGTTATAATAATAATAATAATAATTTTTTAATTATTGGTGTGGAATATCCTAATATCTTAAAGCGTGTCGAGCTTTATATTTTTAAAATAAACTCTCAAAGATCAGAATGTATTACTTGCAACTCACCTCCCGTTTTAAAATGTAGACTTCCATGTCTATATTTCAATTGAAAAGCAAGACACCGAAGCTTGTATTTAATTCATTTGTTTTTAAGTCATTTTAGCATAATATTCGAGAATTTTCTATTAGTCATATTATAACTATCTTTTTACAATAGTAATTTGAAAATCTATTTTTCTAGATGGCATCAAGAAAATTTCTTTCGATGTTAAATGATAAAACTACAAATAAATAAGACTATTCATATAAAGAGCGAAAGATGATACTGTTTATCTCTATAACATTTCTATTTATCAAGTTTTTTTTTAAAATTTAAAAAATGAAATTCAATTTTTCCTGTAATGCCTAATCAAATTTCCATGCCTAACTTTTTCTATTCTGTCAGCCTATATTAATGCAAGTTTATGAAGGTTTAGATTAAATTAATAATCAAAATCGATGATAACATTTTCAGTTAGGAAAACACATGGTAATTTTATGAACTATTATGTGTCATTACTATTGCTTACGAGTTTGTAAATTACAAACATCCTCCATGATTGTTAGCGAATAAAACAATTGTTAGCAGCTGATATTATATTTCTTGCATTGTTCCTTCTTTTATGACGTATAATGAGAAAAAAATAGTTTTATTATTATCATTGATAATTTTTTAGCAGGATAATAAGGATTGTAATTGAATATAGTTATAATATAATAAGGATTGTAGTTGACTGTAGTTGTATTCTTTTATCGTCTGTGGGAATTTGATACTGATCCTCCTATTTTTTGAGTAAGTGATTCAAAACCTTTCATAAATTCAAAATAATTTGATTTAAAAAAAAATATTATGTGTTTTGATGAATTATTTTGAAGCATAATGGATTCAAATATTTAACAATTAAATTCTTTCTATGGTGAATTAAGTCCCTTTTTACTCTTTTAAATTATTTATTTATTTAGAAAACGTATTTTAATTATAATTTATTTAGGTACTGAAGTAACGTTAAGTTTTGGATTCATTTTCTTAACATAAGTAGGATTAATTTTTTTAGCATATACATTTTTTAGCACTACATATATATGATTTTTCTCAGCATTTTAACATTTAATGAAGATTTTTTGAAGTATTGTCGTTACTTGGAAGCATAACGGGTTAAAATATTTAACAATTAAATTCTTTCAATAGCGAATTCTCTTTTTACTCTTTTAATTTAATTTATTTATTTAGCATTCGTATTTTAATTATAATTTAATTTACGTAAATTTAATTTATTTAGATATTAAATGTATCTTAAGGTTTTCGATTAATCTCCTTAATATAAGTAAAATCAATTTACTTAAGATATCATTAATACTTGTATATGAAATTTTTCATTTTCTTTAAAATTTACTGAATACTTTTTGAAGTTTTGTCATTACTTTTGCAGTATAGCTGATTCAAATATTTAATAATTAAATTCTTCTTATAGAGAATTAAGTCTCTTTTTACTTTTTAAATTAACTTATTTAATGCGTGCATATTTTAATTATAATTTTATTTATGTAAATTTTATTTATTTAGTATGCGTAAGGTTTTGGAATTAATTTATTTTATAGAGTCAAAGTTAACTTCAATTATTTAGAATATCAGTATCTGCATATTTGTAATTTTTTCATTCTATTCAACATTTAGCTACATTTGTAAAAAGTATTGCCTGTTTCTTGAGTTTTGGAGTTTCCAAATTAAAAAAACTGAAAAAAAAAACCCCTTTTGAGTCATTTCTAAAGTGCTTTAGACTTGATTTGCATACCTTGTAATCGTATAGCTTGATTGAATTAGCTATTGCAACCTCGGCGTAACTAGTTTTTGCATTTACAGACACATATAATTTTCTGAAAGAATGCCAAGTGAAAAAATTGCTGCATTAATTAAAAAAAGCACCGAAAATTTAAATTTTCTTTTAGAATTAATGCCTAAAGAAAATAGCTTTTAAATATCATAAATTAAACATAGAAATCCCCGAGAGTAAAATATTTGATAAAATATAAATAATAAATTTAATTTAATTACAGCAATTGAAAACACCCTTAAAAGGTTTTAAACATTGATTAATATTAAAAGAAATAAATTTGGTACTAATGAAAGGCTAATTCTCTGAATTTTAAAGTGAGGAAAAACTGGATTTTCTGTGGATACTGTGCTTCTAAATTATTGAGGAAAAACATTAAAATTTCTATTTTTTTAATAAAGTAAAATATGATTAAAATTTTGGAAAAGGCTTTCTTGGTGGCTACGAATTTCTAAAAATTAACTAGGTATCAAATTTGGCAATTTTTCGATTCAACAGATCTTTACATTCTGTGCATATCAACGATTGCATAACGTAAATAATAAGTCAATTATAAACACTATGTTTAAATCTCCGAATGAAATATGATATTTGTTTATTTTTTCGATTTTAGTTATAAAATATACAATGGAAACTGCCACAACAGAAACACTAAATTAAATTTGATATTCTGTTTGTTTTATATCACTCTAATGCACTTACCTTTTATTTCAATTTGTTATTTGATAAGATTAAATTGTAATAAAATCAACATACAACAATTAAATTAATTAAAAATGTGTATAATATGGAATAAAGATGCAAATGAAAACTCAATATCGTAATTAATACCCATGAATATCAATTATTTATCTTGATTTTAAAATTTACAAAGACATGCGAATCTTAAAATCAAGTTCATTTCCTTTGCTCCATCGAATGATTAGACGGAGCAAAGGAAATGGTTTGAATTTCACAGTAATATTGGAAACAGTGTTACAAATTGTGCATGAAATTAAATTAAAAAAATTATTAATGCTGGAATAAAAAATAGAGTTATATTTGGCATTTTTAAGAAGTATTTACTTCATTCATAAAGTAGCATAAAAGTAATTCCTTATAAAAAATATTTTCAGATCAAATATTTTCAGAAATATTTTCAGAAGGGACTAAAAACTTTCTTAATTTTATATTAACTAATATTTGAATTAATTTTTGGAATCTAAAAAAATTGATAGTAATTTTTCATTTTGTACTGAAGAAAACATCAATCAAACTTCATGAACATGATATAAATTATAAATTTGTAATTATTTATTGAAAAAAAAAATGCAGTAGTTAATGAAAGAATCATTCATTACAGTAGTAATGAATCGAAAATGTCTCTATGAAGGATATTGTATTGAAAGCTTCTTCTATCAATTTAATCATTTCTATATTTTCAATTTGTATATAATAGTGAAATGGAATTTAGAAAAAAAAAAAAGAACTTATTTTCCTTATTTTTATATATTCAAATGAATTTACCCGTTATTTATTTTTTACTAGTTGTTTTTATCTTTTATAAACCTTTTTTTTATCCCTTTAATTAATTATGCACCTTTTTATTTCATTATTATTAATATTTTAGGTGTATTTATTTATTTTCGATTCGAATATTCCTTTTAAGTAAGAGAAACAGAAATGGGAAAAATTTTATTATTTCTAATATCGACTGACAGATAATATGCAGATAAAAATTAATTCATGGTTATCTCTAAATCGTGAATTTAAATTTATACCGAGTATTTATTTAAATATATTCAGATGTACTTACCCCTTACTTATTTTTTAAGACTAATATATTAATTATTTTGTTTATATTCATATGTTTGCGTAAAATTTTGCATTTTAAATTCAATTCGAATATAATTCTTAAGTTAGAGAAATATAATTGAAAGACTTTTGATTATTTGGAATACTGAATGATACATGGCAATTTAAAACATAAACATAAAACATAAATTTCTGTTCAATGATTACCGTTTAATAAGTGATTAAAAATAATAACCCCTTTTGTTAATATATTCAAGTGAAATTATTTTCATCCCCCATTATTATTATTTACAATTTTTGGTTAATCCTTTTTCATTTAACCTTCCGTTAGGCGCGCGGTCTACACTCGTAGACCAAATTTATTTATTGTTTAAAATGCAACAAATAAAATTTTTTGGTTAAAAACTTATTAATTCTTTTCTTTTAAGTATTTGAAAAGTTAATAAAGTAATTTAAATAAACTGTATTACGTCATTAGCAGTTTTTACTCGCAATAAAATCCTGTTATGCATTTTTAAGGATTATTTTACATACAAAAACAAAAATAAAATAAAATAAACGAAACAAAAATTAATTTCTTGAGTTCAAAAATCAAGTAAAAGGACAATGCACACAAACAGCATTTAGAAATAATAAAATGAAAATCTTTTTGATCGTTTCACAGGCTTTTGTATTTTCAGTTATTCAAATACGAGACACAGATGTCAGCCATGTGTTCTTTGCATGCAAACTGGTGGTAACTGGTGGTATTATTACTGGTGGTATAAGTCTTCCAGCAATCTCGCCTGGAAGACTTATTTCGACTTCTCGGGCTTATGCTGCAACGTCCCACATAATTTCCCCCCTTAGGACTTTCCATAGGTTGTTGAGTTTCTTCAAGACCTAAAAGAACAGTTGCACGTCTTCTAATTTCCACAGGCATTTCTTTCAATGTTGATCTAAATTGTATTTGTGGCCGAATTAACTGCCATGCAAAAGATTCAATAAATTTTTGTCTTTTTGTTTTATTTTCTGGATTATTTGCCTTGTAAACACAAAAGGCATTTATAGCAGAGATGTTCAACAAATCGTAGAAAATTACCATAGGCCATCGCCTGGAATTCCTTGCAACATCATAACTTCGATACATTTGATCTACAAAGTCTACGCCTATTTTAGTTTTATTGTAGAAGGTTATTATTTCCGGTTTTACCATTTCTTCCGTTTTTGGTTCAATTGCATCGTCGTGGTGCATACTTGATGCAATTAACACAACTTTGTTCTTCTTTGGACAATATGACACTAAAGTTATTTCGTGTTGAAATTAAAAAATAGAGCTTTTCTCTTCCCTTGTTTTTTTAGTAAAAATTCAGGAGGTATCTTCCGCTTGTTTTTCTTCAAAGTAACAACATGTGTCAATTTCTTTTCCTTTTGCAAAGTTTCAATCAGTGGGATACTTGTAAACCAGTTATCCATCGTAATGTTTCGGGTGGTGTCATGGACTGGCTGAACGAGTCGGAGAACAATATCTTTCGCTGTATTGTTGAAATTGTACGGCCCTTCAGGTTGTGTACCTACGCATGGTTCCAGATTGAATGTGTATGCGGTCTTTGCATCAACCAGCGCGAATATCTTTAAACCGTACTTATCTGGTTTACTGGGAATGTGCTGTCGGAATGAGCAACGACCTCTAAATGCTAAAAGCTGTTAATAGACAGTAAGATATTCGCTTGCAATAAAGTTGCTTTTGAAATTTACTAGAAACAGCTCAAGAATTTACCTTATTTGTGAAAGTTTATCAGTTTCTTTTCTAGCAACATGGTCAGTTATATCATCAAATCTCAGACATCTAAATAAAAATCGAAACCTCTTTTCACTCATTGAATGGTAACAAGCCTTAACGCCACTATCTTTTGAATTATCAAAAGGCTAAGCAGCATTTTTTCTTGAGCTTCTTAGAGTTCCTATCAAAAACAGTAGTCCTATAAAGGCACTTATTTCTTTTTTATCTGTAAATATAGCATCTCCAATTCTCTGAAAAAGATGCTGCATTTTCTGTATGTATATATTAGTTGATTCAGTTATCATTTTTATGATAAGATCAGTTATGAATAATCGGACACATTCAATTTCTGACTTTGATTGGTGATCTTTTTCTTTAGGATCTGGTAAATGTGTAGTAATATTGCTAGTTCTTGTGCGAACCTGCACATTTGACTTAGTGCTGTTCCACGTACTCACCTTATCCCTTCCAATGTAATGCTCTGAACATGCATATCACTATCATTTGACCCTAATATTTCTATATCCGATATATCTTCTTCTGTGTTTGTATTGTGGTCACTTTAGTTTAATATATCTTCAATTTCCAGTGGATCCTCTTCAAATTCATCCCCAGATTCTTCCATTTCTTCTTCGCTTGACAATTCTTCAAGTCATTTCATCCACACTTTCGGGTCCCTTGAAGTTTCAACACGGCATTTGTTACTTTGCGACATAGTTTGTTTTAAAATCAAACACACTAATGCATTAAAATAGTCAAACGTTTTAACTTTTGCGTTAGAAAGCGAGTTGGTCTACAATCGTAGACCAACGGAATTCTTCTGTAAATAAACTAGACGTCTGCACTCGCTAATAAGTGAAACGACACTGTCGGTGTAAAATAGTGTATTTAGAACAGCTACTGAGAAGGAAGCGCCTACGCGGGCCATTTATTAGGAATTCCGTTATTTAAAAAATATCTGGTCTACGATCGTAGACCGCGCGCCTAACGGAGGGTTAATTATGTTAATATAATTAAGTGGATTTATATATTTTCAATTCAAATATATTTCTTAATATAAAGAAGCAGAATTCTTAAAAAGGGTTATTTTTTAAAATTATTTCTGATATTGCTGATAGCTGATAACTTGCAGACATAAATTCTAATTAATCGTAAACCTATAAATCATAACCTCACATGAGTGTTAATTTATTGTTGGCTCCAGTCTTCTCTTTACAATAATAATAGAAAACAAAAATGCATATAAAAGCGAAATATTTCGGAAATATCAAAAGGTAAAAAAATAATTGATAATTATCTAATTAACATATCATACGTAATATGTAAAATAGTTTCTTTTTCTTAATAAACAAATAATATCCAAAAAGAAACATTCAATATACTGTTATCAGGGACTGACCCTTTATCATAAACTGTGCAGTGACTTATCAATTGCTTTTATCATATCCAAAATATCCTTATCAGTTATGGAACAACAAAAATTTAGGGCAAGGCGTTTTCTTTAATCTTATGAACAATAAATTTTTGGTTAAGTGTAGCATTGTTTATGGAACAAAACGTTAAAAGTATAAGTCTAAATGATGTGAATTTATAAAAACTACATAAAATCAATCATACATAATTTTTAACTCAAATTACGGACTGAAAAATTCAAAAGGGTCAATATAGCCCTTGATTCTTTTTTATTGTCATATCCTGTATTTACATATACTACGCACCCTGCGCAAAAGATTTAAAAAAAAATAAATGCTATTTAGAGATTTTGTTAGTTTAAGAATAAAATGTCTCAAATTAACTCAAAAACATTCGAATGCAACATACCAAAATAGGAATCTTGTTTTGTTATATTATTATTCATAATTTTTATTTGTTTTCCAGATGGTGAGATGAACATGGATATTTGCGCAAGCTCATCTTGGAATCTTTCTCGATGGCAAAAAGGGATGAGCTTCAAGAGAAATTTTAATAGTAATAAAATGTCATTAATCTTTATTTTTAATTCTCTCACTATATGGAAACCTTTATCCAAATGGCATCTAATTTATGCTAGGGAAATAAATATTGTTAGGAGATTACATATTATTTTTAATGAATATATTGGCGTCCATTCTTATTGTGGGTATGTAGCCGTGTGAGACAAACTTATACATCCCGTTGAAAAGTATTTAAAATGATGCTTTGTCAATAAATTTACTAGAAAGTATGTGAGAAAGTTTTTAAGAGACCATTTCCACTTGCTTTGAATGAGATTGAAAAAAATTAAAAGATGAATCAAAAAGAAATTTGTTCCTTTATGAATTTAAGTTTTCGACCAACGGATCTGGGATATAAAGATTATTGGATGTACTCTAGGAACATCCAATAATGGAACAACACTGAAGTTTCTATCATATTTATGTTGAACTTAGATTGATATTTTAAAAGATTTTCTGTAATAGATAGGAAATTATATCAACAATATGATGTCTTGAGATATGCCCAGGAATTCTTTCAAATTTCCGTGATGATTCAGAAAGTTTTAGAAAAAAAAATAGCTATAAAAATGCAAAAAGAAAAAAAAATACATGAACATTTTTTAAAGGTATAATCTAAAAAATGAAAAAAAAATTATAATTTTTTTTAAAGTGAAAGATTGGAATGTATTTAAAAAAAGCTGCAGAATTGAAAATTGTAGCTGCATTAATATTAAACAAAGTATTACTACTTATCTTAGTTTTTTTAAAAAAATATTCTTTAAAAATCTGTTTGAAATCTTTTAAACAATCTTTTTGAATTTTCTCACATTACAGATGCACTTTTTCCTAATTCCAATCCAACGGAAGCAGACGTTTTAGAAACTCCTGGAACCTTAACCACTGAAGCTCTTTGTATAATGTATATCTTTATATCTTTTTATATCTTTTTTGATTGATTTCTATCATTTAAATTTGATGGAAACCTCTAAAATTGTATAATATGATATTCAAATCTCTTTTCTGGTGATAAGTTCTAAAAATACCAGAAATTATTATTAAAGAATTCAAAAAGTAGAGAACAATTTTAGTGATATACAATTTTAGTTTATTCAACAGTTAAACCATAGGTTCCCAACATGGGCGATAATGCCCACTTGAGGGAGTTTAAAGATTTCAGGGGGTGGGTGAAAGACCCAGAGAAAATTAGGTGGCGTTGATATGGCACAAAGGGGCGTTAGAAGATTAACCAAATATAGTCTACAATAATTTCAAGGAATGATTCCAAAACACTTTAAGCATGGACATACCAGACTGGGTATTGGATCTTTTTTCCTATGTCAATACAGCAAGATCACCTCAGTTAGAAGAAGAACATAAAACTGACGACAAATGAGGATCTAAAAATTAAATTCAAGAATGGCTACCAAGAATTTTGGCTGCAGAAGTCTATTTCGCAACTGCATTCAGGGTTATGGTCGATTGTTCAACGACTTCTGATAGCATTCCCCTCTTCATATTTAGCAGAACATGGATTTAGTGCTGAGACAACATTGGTAACGAAAAAGAGAAATCGGATTCATGTTACGGAACGTGGCGATTCACAATTGTTTTTAAGTGAAATCGAGCCTGATATTAACAAGCTCCTTAAAACGCATCAAATTCAATCTTCTCATTAGTTCAGTTAGAAATTCGGTGTCTTTAAATTTTAATAAAAACACTTTTTAATATAATTAAGTATGCGTTTTGATGGGTCCCTTATGATTTTGATTGGTTTATTGGGAATTTATTTGCATCATCAAAATCCCTGGTTATCTTTATGACAGGTAATCTAAAATTTTTATTCCCCCTTTTTTTAAATAAAAAAGAAATTCAGTAGGGTTTCAACTCCAACAATATTCTATCTATTAGAATTTTTTAAATTTTTGTTTCCACCATGCATTATGTACGCTATTATTTATCTGGAGTGGGATTTGTTCGATATTGAAATATTCATTAGAAAATGGGGTGCTAGTTCAAAAAAAGTTAGGAATCTCTGAGTTAAACTTTCAAGAAGATTCAAGAAATATATCTTATATACGCATTATTTATTGTTGTATTTTTTATGAAAAATTCTACCGATAGATGTACGAAGAAAAGATATTTAGAAAAAGTTCAACAGTTTCAGAAACAAATAATGAAGCTTTATTTTACACGTGAATACGAAACACAGATAACAGAGCTCATCAAACGAATACACAGGAGTAGCACTAGAATTAAAACGCAACATACAAGCGACAAATTATTATTGCAATAGAGTTTGAAGAACTCAGACGCATTGGAGAGACTGAGCTCAAGTACTTCTTTTAAGTTTTTTTTAACTTTCTCTCTCCTATACTAACTGACTCTTTTTGTCTTTGGAGTCTACTTTTATAGTTCCAATGACAAAATATTCAATGTTTGAAAAAAAATGCGAAGAATTAGAGCACTATTGCAGTTATTTTCACCATTCTTGAATATCTTAGTTAATTCATTTTAATTTTCAAGTTCGTATTGCCATCAAATGCTAGTTAAGCTTGTCACCGAAGCATGTGGTTACTATTCACGCAGCTATTCACCACACATTAGATCTATTTGCAAAACTCTATTTTTTACCATGAAACTTACTTACGCAGGAAAACAAAATTACAAATTCGTTAAGAAATAACATCAAAAATGAATACACGTTTTTGCAGCTGTCACTCTAAAGAGCACTTACTAATCAAAGAAAATTTAAAAATCAATAAAAAATGTGTCTAAATTAAAATAATATATGAGATATAATGCTTTTATATAAACCATTTGTGGCAATTTTTTTTTCCATTACAAAATTTGATCCTTAAATTTAAGAACATTCCACTTAACTATTAAATTGCATGAAATAAAGAAAAGTGTACAGTGAGCATCTAGTGGTTCAAAAGAAGGATTGTGTGGTAAATGTATATCTCATAACCGCGATAGAGAGGCAAAATGTAACGGTAAACTCTGTTGTACAGATCAAGTAGCTGATAGAGAACAGACGATAGACGCTAATAAATATGTTCATTTTGGCGTTTATTTCTAGATGATAATGTTTCTATCATATTTTAAAAAATATTCTGTAGTTCAATTGTAAAAGCCAAAAGTTCAAAATCTTGTTGAATCTTCAAACAAAATTGTGTGCCATCTCCTAGCTGAAATACATCTGGTGGTTTTTGGAGTAAAACAAAACAAAACAAAAAGCTTTATACAAGTACAAAGAACATAAAAATAAAGTTTTGAATTATCATAAAAATTATTTTAATAACCTTTAGAAATAGTTCGATTAATTAGGTTTTTTTTTACAAATTATGCTTATCAAACTATGATTTAAAATGGACTTATGTTACAGAATAGTGATTTTCGTCTTTATTGTTCTTGTTACGATGGGAACTTCAATCACTGCATATGAAAGTTTCTGCTTAAAGAATAGGAACGAAGAAAGAAGAAGAAAGCAAGTTAAAGAAAAGAAAGCTGAAAATGAAGAAAATAAAATGATTGAAAATAACTTGGAGGGACAAAGTAGAAAAGGTAACATAAAATTAATAAATGGTCATTTATTTAAACTGAATAATCATTGAAGGGATTTAAAACCTTATGAACAAAACATGGAAAAAAATTACTAAAATGGAATGGAGGGAGAAGTGTAAAAATATATATAAAAAACAGAAAAAGTAAAAGGAAATTTAGAAAAAAATTAATGAAGCAAAAATAATGATTATAATGAGCTAAAAGAAAAAAAAACTGCTTTCGGTACATACATATTCTAGACTAGCATAGTCATTGTAGATATTGACGCTTAAGCAACACCTTAACAGGGGAGCATATAAGAAAAAGGTAAAAAGGAACTTCAAATTTTTTTGAAGCTGTAATAAAGATATGTTTATACGATTATGAATATACAAGACATATAGTAGTCGAAATTAAGACATTTTTAAAATGTATCTAGGATATGTATTTCCCATTTGATTTGAAAACAAATTCCCAAAATATATTTTTGGGGAATTTGATTTTATGGAAATATTTTTATCCCATGAAGGTAAAATAGAGTAAATTTAAACAGATTTAAACCCAAAAGTTTCCAGGAAAAGGCCTTAAACATAGTTACGCATAGACAGGAAAAAAAGAGCCATCCAATTTTATTCTGCAGTCTTTCATCTTAAATTGAAATTAAAATTACCATTTTAAAATTCATAATGAATACTAAGAGATGAAGTATTTAAAATGTTTATAAGACATTGCATATACTGTAAGATTTAAAATTAAGAATTAAGATTAAAACTACACATATAAGTTTTAAAATTTCTTATAGCAACACCATTTTTTGATACCATGAATAAATTCCTCATGAAAAAACTATCCGGATAACAAATTTTGGTAAATATACCATGGTTACATAGGGACATATTTGACATTCTCTGTTAAGGGACTGTTTTCATATTTAATGTATAATATTAAAATATTCTTTAGATATCGGTAAAAGTTATATTTATTTTATTTTTGTGAGCTTTAAAAGAAACAGTAAAGTAATAATCTACGTGTTACTGTAAATTGCAAATTGATGCATGTTAAAATATCGTTGTGAAAGTTTTTGTTACGAGTTGGAATGTTTCTTGGGGGAAAAACTTTGAAAGCTTTGTCTATTTTGTATTTGGTTCCTAAATTATCATTACGCTCAGACCACTAAAATGAAAAGTTTTGTTGCTAGAACTGAAGAAATGAGATTAAAAGATCTTTTATCAATTGAACGACGAATTAATTCCAAACCTAAACCTCTTATTAACGAAAAAAAGTGAAGGATTTTTTGTATTCTGTTATGATTGCTTTCCTCTTATAAGTTTTTATGAATTGATACACTACTTTATTTACTGATAAATGAAAATAGGTTTTCTTGCATGTTCACAAGCAACAGTTCTACAGAAATGTTATAAATCGTGAAAGATTTAATTTCTTGGAGACACATATACAAGAAACAAAGCACTTACACTTCTAAGCAATACATTGTATAGAAGGGAAATTTGGAAATAAAATCGCAGGATATAATTTTAAATATACATTCATTCATCCTACATATTCAAAATTTCCGTTATTATAACATTTTTTATAGTAGTTATGCTATTGATTCATTACATATTTTGCTGTTTCTGTCATAAAAATAATTTTGTCAGCAGTTGTAAGTATAGGAATAATCATAGTTTACATTTTTTCAAAGAGTTACTTTTTGATATATTGTTTAAATAATATTTTTGATATATTGTTTGTTGCTAAAAATATTGTTTTCATAAAAATTCTATATAAATTAACATGTTTAAGAATTTATTGGTAAATAGTTTTTTATTTCGAAATACACACACGCACGCGCGCGCACACACACACACACACACACACACACACACACACACACACACACACACACACACACACACACACACACGCACACGCACGCACGCACACGCACGCACGCACGCACACGCACGCACGCACGCACGCACACGCACGCACACACACACACACACACACACACACACACACACACACACGCACGCGCACACACACACACACACACACACACACACACACACACACACACACACACACACACACACACACACACACACACACACATCTATCTATGAGTGTGCGGACGTAATTTTCCATTTCATTTTTTGAACAAGTTAATAATACTTCATTGAACAATTATTTCTACCTTTTTTCTTCCAGTTTGGTTAGAAATTCTAAAATCGTTTCTGGTCAATTTTCGTGGCATAATAAAGAAATTTAACAGAAATTCCAGCAAAGAACATTTTGGCTGCACATATAGATTACGTTTCCTCGGTAACATCTGGTTCATGTTGGTTCTCACTTGCTTGTTTTATATTTTTAAAATTGGTAAGTCAGTTTTATTTTAATCAGTTTGTATTTGACAATTTTTATCCTCTGACTGTAGTATTAAAAATTTGCTAGGCAAATACCTTTCTGTAATACCAAGAAACTTAGTAATGTACTTATAGTTCGTTAAACTTAGGGAAAAGTAGCGTCTTTTGGAGCAATTTAACGAAATCCATTAATATGGGATTGGCAAAGCATAATCTAGTTCCTATTACCACCATTAAAGAACTACAGTTCCTCTTACAACTTTGTATTTCTGTGAAACAAAATGTTACAAATGTGTCAAAGAATCTAAACCCAGTTCAGTGCTGGAAATCAGAGATAAAATGCTCAACTATTAAAGTGAAATTCAAAGAGTATTCATGTACTAAAGCTCCTTCAAAAACTATTATTCAATGTCATAAGGGATGATGATATCATCAGTGAACAAATGCTTTATTCAACGAGGAAAGCGACCATGATATAGTAGAAATTTAATTGACCTTATTACCGTATAGATTGATAAGGATAAGCAGTTATTTCCTTATTTTCCTTAAACTGTTTTATCTTGTACTTACTTTCCTGTTATTTTATAATCTACTTTCCAATTACTTTATATAATTATAGTGTCTAGTGGACCAAAGCAATCATTTCAAGATTCACAGGAATTTATTTAATACCGATCTTTTTCTCTTTGGATTTGATTCCTTGGTCCGATGGCCTTCACTTGTTTCTTATATTTCTTTTATTGTACTGATTTATTTTGTATATGTCTTATATGCAATAACAATACTGAAAGAATATCAAGTTTTATACAGTAAAACTTACATTCACACCATTTTGGGACTGATCGCGGCGTTTAGAAATCTAGGATAACAAAAAATTAATGTCTATTTAATACCGTATTGTTATGTCGAATTTGACTCCTTGGAGTGACGTCATTCGCTTCTTTTTTTAAAATTATCTTGATACCGATTCATTTTGTATATGATTAAGATACAATTATAATACTCAAAGAATGTAAAATTTTATAGTGTGCAGTTTTTATGAGCATTATTTTTTGGATTGAATGTGTCTTTTAGTATCTAGGGTGACAAAAAAGGTAACACATTTTTTAATTTCAATTTTTTTCATTTAGCTGTAAATATTATTACGGTAAAAAATTTTGATAGCCATAATATACAATAATTGAAACGATTAAAACACTAATGATATAGTCTTATTATTTACTGATTAAAACCTACCCAGCATTAAACATATGCTGGATAATGATAATAAAATATGGCTTAATATTCTCTGTGGAAATCAGGTATGCTGGTGTGGAAGATTCATCTAAATATTGTGTGCATGTAAATACATATACATGCTATTTGCAATTTTATATGTTTTTTCGATGAATTTTAGTTTTTCCAGAAAATATGGATATTATGAAATCCTGGATCTCATGGTGGTGGATATCTCAACTTATGCCAAATTCATTTCTCATATTGGATGAATTTATTGTGGTGAGGTAAATATTTTTCATTTTATTATTATTGCCATCTGGAGTAGGAACATCGAAACATTCTCCTTGCTTTCTAGAAAAAAAACGTACTATCCCCCCACCTTCCAAAGAATAAAATTGGAACCTTGAGGAAAATCATGAATGTCATGAGTGCTAAAATCTTTACTTTTAGTGTCACATAAGAGAGCAAGAAGAATGAAGAAAACTCAATGTATATTTTGTATGTTAAATGTACCAAATTAGCTATACCAATTTTGAGTCATTTAAATCGTTATGTTTTTACAATTTAAATTGTTGTGTTCTACTTTTGAATGTAACTTTATCCTGGTTAAACTATAAAATCCCTTTCGGTTTAAATTAATTAAAATTCTACTTCTTCTGATGTTTTTCTTTATTATAAACAGAAAATTGAAGAACTGAGATTGCAAACAGAATCTTTCTTTCTGATCTGAATATTTGATAAAACAACAGAAACTTAAAAAAAATGCAAAATATTCAAAAATTAGTACCATAACTAAATTAATATTGAGAGAGGAATGATATCTTGCTTGCCATGTTGTAATTATGTTTCAGTATTACGTGTGTTCACTTTATTGTATTTAGACATCAAGATTGAGATAATATTGTCACCATTCTTAAATTAACGTGCAGTAGAATAACACAGCAATTAATGTAAACCTTTATTGTATACATAAATCTTTATTATAGAAGATTCATGAATCTAATAAATCTTATTAAAACATTACAATAAAGTTAATTAAATTACCCGAGGTTTTTCGAAATGTTGATCTACTTTTCTTTTTCTGATATAAAAAACTGCACAGAAAATAAAATAGAACCTGATTTCCTAAATTGCTAATAAATAAAATAAATTGAAACATCAAGCATTTGAATAATAATGAAAATGAACTAATTTTACTGAAAGAAAAAGAAAATTACAAAAAGTAGTTTTAAAATTTGTCAAAATTCGTGAAAATTATTAAGTTAACTAAACTTATATTATTAAAGAACATTTTGAATTTTGAACTGCTAAACGAAAAATTAAGCGATTAAATATTTGATGAGACAAGGCGATTGATCTGACTTTTATCCAAAAATAGAAACCATAGTTAAAAATAAAGCCAAAAATTTGAAAATTCTGAAAAATTTTGTAATATAATAAAATTGCTATCATTAAATAGTCACTTTTTCAAATTGTTTAATGAAACAAAAAAAACGGCGCATATTTCAACACAACATCGAAGCCTGAATTATAAAAGAATTGTTACTATTATTTTTAAATTTACGTGCCTTTGTTATATTCAAAATTTTAGATGATCTAAAGTAGAAAAATCTAGAAATAAAAGAATCAATAAAAAAGTCATATTGAACAAAATAAGATGGGAATTTTGAAGTTCTACGGACGCCTTCAGAAGTTTATAGTTAAAACAATATGTAATCTTAAATTTTAAGGATATTCCAAAATGATTAAACTGTTATGAACTAAAAAAAAACAATTTACCCTATTTATACAAGATAATGCAAGGTATTTCCACGATTTTATTTGATTTTCTGAATGCCGGCCAATTTCGTGAAGATATTGTAACAGTGCTATAGGCCATTTTGAACTTATAGGATATGACAGTAATAGCTCAAAAAGTAATCAAGTACTTGAATGCATGTTTCATAACGCCACTGAACGAACTGCAAATTCTTTCATCCAGACCCCAGGCATAACAGGATACCAGACAACTCATGAAACAAATTACATATTTACATAGTTTACGAAAAACTATCAATAATATTTCAAATGCATGCGAAATTTAGATTTAGATGTGTTTTATCTTTTATAACAGCCGAAACAAACATTTTAAGATCTCAGGGGCAACTTCCATAACAGGCACGATGAGACTTGTAGAACTTTTATTTTCCAAATATAATCTATAAAGTTACATATAAGAAAAATTTATGTTTATTTTCGCTGATCGACTTATTCCTAAAATTAGAATTTATTCCTACATATTTAGCATGTCTTATATTATCGGTCATTCCACAGAACAATATCATTCCGGAACCAATGATTCAAATTTAATGAAGAATATTACATCTCTAATAGTATATAATGTCCAAAAACATTTTTACGATATCGTCACGATATTGTCCAGCATTCAGAATATCGAGTGAGATAGCGGAGATAACATACATTGTCTTATGTTAATAGAGATTTGAAATGAATTTGACAGTTGTTGGGTTTAGAGTTTTTTAAAAAATCAACTGCTTTCTGTATATGTAGCGAGAAACAAAATAAAATTTAAGCTAATAAATTAACAATATGTATATACAGGGTGATCAAAAAATAACAAGAGGCGTTCAGAGCTTTGTAGCTTGTTATGTGCATGATGAAATATAACAAAATTAGGCCACCATGCCTATTAAAGTATGCTCTTTCATTTTTCCAAGAAAAAAGTTCAAAAAACGCCGATAGGAAAAGTTCTGGCGCTGCAATGGAAAATTTCATTATGTAATTTGCATATACGAATACTTTGTGATACGATATCAGTATAAAAGGAAGAGTTGCTGGAATGCAAGTCATTTTGAAAGAATCCGCCCATAGATTGTGTTGTGATTATGTGAGTGTGCTTTATTAGTCAAGCTGTTTTATTAGTGGGCAGAAAATGCCAGTGCTGTTCTTCGTGAATACCGGCTGTTAAAACAGTTAATTAGAGGACAGATGGCCGTAACTAATTACGAAGAATGGTTGAAAGGATTGGAACAATAAGATTTCTTGCTGTTCAACCGGAAAGGGACGTTAATATAACTAAACTAAAACTAAACTGCTGCTCAACCGAGCCTAGGGCGAAAATACTTCTTCAAGTGGAAATGGATTTCTGGTTATGGGGCTACTTGAAAGGCGTTGTGTATCAAGGATATGTTCTTGACATTCCTACTTTAAAAGATCAAATAACGCTACATGATAGACGAATAAATGCCGATATACTGCTAATCACCATCGTATACCTAATCGAAGTACCGCATGTAACTGTTGGAGCATCTGGCTGGTGGTCCCCCTCAACCATTTGTGTTTTGAGATAATAAACGATTTTCATTAGTATTTGGTGTGTTGTTATCTGCTGTTTATATTCGATTGTGTATTCTTTTTTCATAAGTTATGTGCTTGCAAAACCAGGATTTCACCTATCGAAGTTTTTTAATACTCTTTTTGGCAAATCGAAATCACATACTATAATGTGTATAGAGGCCAAATTTTTTTACATTTCATCCGCTTAAGGCTCATAATACGCTTTAGGGCTCCGAACATTTTCTGTTTCTTCTTGATCATCTTGTATAAGTTGAAAAATATTAATTAAAAAATTTGATTATCGAATTATGAATTTATCAATTCAAGAGTTAAAATACGTTTATGTTTCAGAATACTGGCTCTCGTATTTGTTGTTTTTGCTGCAGTAAGAAGTTCTATCTATGCATTTGAATTTTTCTGTGAAAAGAAAAAAAGAGAAGAAAAAGTAAGAAGAAAATATGTTAAAGAAAAGGACGAGAAGAAAGAAAATAAAACCATTTCAAATGGTTTGGAAAAGCAAACTAGAAAAGGTAATATAAAGCAAAGAATACCCAACTGTAAAAAATCGGATTTTTAAAACAGGGTGGAATTTTTTTTTCGCTCTAATTTATGTGGAATATTTCTTCATTTTGAATACTAGTAGGGAAAATAATTCACAAACTGGACTTAAATTTACAAGGAGTGCTCATATGAAAAAGTAGGGAATGGCACTGTAGGTTTAAATGACTTTACTCAAAGTATACACTGTAAACCTTAGCACAACGATCCAACTCATTAACAAGCCGAATGACTCCTTGTTCCCAGAATTCCTGTGGCCATCCATTCCTTCACAGTGTCTTTGAATTGAAGCGTTTCGCTTTCAGATGCTTTTCCAGGCGACCTAACACATGAAAATGCATACTACATTTTAAGACAGTTTATAAGCATCATTTTACTACAAAAATGTCTTTTGAAAAGATTTTAACTTTTCTTTGTGCATAAGAGAAAATTTAGAGATGTATACAGAAGCTACGTTGATGAAAATTGAAAAACAAAACAATTTGTCATTTTTGGGAAATTGACAGTTCTCTATAAACTAAAAAAAAGAAAAAAGAATGATTAAATTTAAAATGAACAAAATGAAGTAAAAGAGTAAAAATAAAAGAAAAAGCTTCAATCATATGTTCATTTTTTTTCTGCATACTTTCTTATTTTTCAGAATTTGGTCTCTCCAGACTAAAGAACTTGGCATTTAGAGCATTAACAAACATTGAGATACACATGTATTCTCTTCTATTATTAAACTTTGCTTTTTTGTTTTTTCTTTCAGTTTGGATAAAAGATATAAAATCATTTCTCAAGTGTTTTTGTGTTGTGGAGAACGGGAAGAAGATATTTAACATGAATTCTTGCAAGGAACAGTTTGACTGCATTTACGGAATACGATTCTTTAGTTGCACCTGGTTGATTTTTGGTCACACTTGCCTCTTCTATATTCTTACTATAAGTAAGTTAGTTTAATTTCATTCTATTTGTTTCTGAGCGGAATTTCACTCTTTTTTTCCTTACCTGAATATGGCTTTACAAATTTTTTAGGGCAAATAGCTTGTTAAATATTAAAGAAATTTAGCCCTGAAATTACTCAATTTCATACATCAATAATCCTAACAATCAATAGTATTGTTAGGATTATTGATACCTGAAATTAATATTAAATTATATTGGATGCATGAGAACAAATATTTTTTATGTAGGGTTGTTAATACCAATGTGAGGATGAATTAGAAATTTTCTAAGAAATAGGGTTGAATGGTGAATTCTGGATTAGAATGAGGTTGAATATTAAATGTAATTGAGATGGAAAATAAAGTTTTCAAATCTTTCCGGCTTTTTTTTTCGAAACTGAATAATCAGTAAAATACTGGGCGATTCTAAAATGATTAAAGGATTTTGAATTGAAAAAAGCCGAAACGCGAGCAAAATGTATCTTTTACTGCCTTATGTTTGAGAAAGCAAGAAATTCGATCCCATAGAATTGCAAACGTATTTAATATCGTCACCGACAAGGGGCGTTGCATTTAATGTGAGACAATTCCATCAGATATGCTCCCACGGATGTCTAAAAATTTTGTCTTAAATTACATCATGTTGTTATTGCCAATGAGTGTAGCATTGTGGCCTGCTAACTGGCCGGTGGAACTGCATTGAATGTTGACAATTACTATGGACATGTTCCCCCGACGTCTGCAAATTTCGCCTCAGACTGTGTGACATTGTTGTTGCGAATAGGGGTAATATCAAAAACATCAATGATTATTTTTACTGAGACCCTTGTAACATTTTCATAACAGTTTCCACTTTTCCTATTTTGCCCTTCAACCTATTGATGACAATGTTAACTAAATTTGCTATTTGGTTGGATAATATTTCCTGATTTTCCAAGCTTAAAGCCACATGTGATAAATTTCTTTTTTTAAAATTAATTTTTAAAATTCCATCAGGATTAGGATGCATGGAATGATTATGCTTTAAAAGTGGAATCACACATGGACTTATCAATAAATTTGACCAGAAGTAACATAAGAGAATACCAGCATTAGCAATAACATATTTAAAGTAAGGACAAGTAAATGTATAGTCATAACATATATCTGACTCACCGGCCCATCCGAAGGCTTTCGGATAAATAGTACTGAATGACCAGACCACAATGACAGCAACACTAGCTGGAACAGGGGTTAAGTCCTAAGGGACATCACCAGCTACGGTGTAATCCTTCTTTAAGGAAGAACGTCCCGCAATCGATGGGAGAAGTCAGACTCCCATTTTTTGTATAATCTTCAGGGTGGCGAGATCCAACCACCATGCCGGAAGCATCTCATTCTCATTTCGAGATGCCCCGCTGTGGAGGGTGAAGTAGATGCATGTAAGAATGTGATCTAAGAAAAGTACTGATTGTATCAGTGAATTTATTTCATTAAGGAATTTCTTCATAAAAAATTAAATGTATGAATAATTGCAGATGTTTTCACTTGGGAAAATATATAAATATGTCAAGAGTATAACTTATATGGGATTTTATCTTGCAAATTTTACTTTTTCTAGAAAATATGGAGAGTGTGAAACCTTGGATCTCTCAATGGATTTCACAGCTTATGCTGAATTCTATTCTTTTAGTGGATGGATATTTTGTAATCAGGTAAAATCTTCCCCTTCTCATTTGTCAAAAAAAAAAATGTTAACAGAGTGCAAATGTAATGCAATTAAAATATCTTTATCATTAGGCTAAGTGAGGAAAATCTACCAATTTAATTATTGTAAACTAGCCGAATATGGCTATAACTTGATCTGTCAAGAATACTGGTTTCAATAATATTAAAGAATACTAATTTCAATCTCAATTTATTTCCAGCGTATTTATTGCATTTTTTCGATGCAATTAAATTCACTTTCATTTTTCTCCTAAAAAGATTATAACTGATAAACAGTATCTTTTCTCCTAAATTTGAAAAAATAGAGGAAAATCAAATATTAATGATCTGTTATAAGATATTTTATAATGTCCCCCCGATGTTATTCGATATTCTAAATGTCGCCAATATAGTGAAGATATTTTTACAATATTATTAAACATTTTTCTCAAATATTTGATAAGAATATTTGAATATGGTTGATAGAATGAAAATTGTATAAAATTATTTTGTAAAATAAGGCCAAAATTTATAAAATTTTTCACTGAAAATTAAATTTTTATCGTTATAAAAGACATCATTTAAAATTTAAAATAGTAGTCAAACTAATTTTATGCTTCACAATTTCAATGGTTATACTAACGGAAAATATTTGTATGATTTTTAATCAATTAATATTCTGATTAAAAAAGTATCTGATGTACATATTACAAAATAATCAAGCCTTTAATTTGGTGAACACATCTGTCAGGCAATGCGATCTGTATGTCTCCAAAGACACACACTCACGCACGAACGCACGCATGAAGAAAGAGAAAGAAAAACAAAAATACATCTTATTAGCATTAATAGAGGGGATAATATATAAAAATCTTCTTTATTGAAATGGTAGATGATTAATGTATATAAATATTGATTCCTCTAAAGCTTTGAATTTAAATTTAATGAAACAGCAAATTGTAAATTGCAAGTGTTTTTTGTCGACTGTATGGTTCTTGTTCTTACATGCTTTACCCTTTTCTTCCCCCTTAATGTTCATATTTCTGTATAAATCACCAAAAGGGTAACAGTTGGTCAATGTAATCAGATTTCAAAACTATCACTATGCGATTCAATATCAGAGTAGCCGCTAGTGACAAAAATTTTCTCTTTAGTGATGTTATCTAGAAATTCCGATACATATTTTTTATGCATGTCGATAAAAAAATGAATTTTTGGTATCTTCGAAAGGTTCTGTCCTCTATTAGACTACAGAATATCCTATTAGACTGCAGGAGTCTATAAGGGATATGTAGGTATTAGGGATTTTTATCCCTACGCTCTCAGCTTGAGAGACTGCAATATAATTTTATAACGCGTGCGTTAGAAGTAATGAAATAAAAAGGTGGGATTTGGATTAGAAATAAAGAGGAAATTTTAGAATAAAGTAATATAGGGTAATTTAAGCAAAAAACTTAGGAAAATATTTTGGATTTAAATTAAATCAAGCGATATCGTTACATGCATATAAATACAAAGAGTGCTAAAAACTCTTAGTATTAGCAAAGATTATTATTTGTAATGTTGAAACTCTTTAACTGTAACATTGCCTTATATGACAAATGGAAAATTATACATGTCTTCCAGGATTCCAAGAATATTTGAATCATTCAAGTTCCATATATGTTCTTTTTTGGTTGTTTTTCCAGGTTTGAAAAATATTATTAGATGCGAACATCTTAGCGTACATATGAATCAATCAATCAAATATTTTTATTAGATAAGCCATGAGAACATTCGTATGAATATGTTTAATGTATGACAATATTAAGGAAATAGATTTAATGTTTTCAATGTTTTGGTTTAATTTTTACAAATCATTGAGTTATTCTTTTGAATAATGATAATGACATGCTTTACATTTAAAAAGTTCAACATTGATTGCATTTTATATGAATTTTGTAGATTTCTTTGTTAACTGGGAATGTTTTCATTTATTTCTTAGTGGCTTTCTAAATGCATACAAGTTTTCCAAGGATTATACTAAAAACAATGGCAAAATTTCTATTCCATATTTCTACATTAAAAGATTCGTGAGGTATGTACTGCTTCTTCATACATTTAATCCTATACTTTTTTTGCTAATGGGTTAAAACGGGCTTTCATTTAAAAAGTGAAAATATTTTCTAAAAGAAATAACTTTTCTTGAGAAGTAGTTATTGAATTAAGTTTTTTTAGAATATTGCTTTATCGAAGCACTCACTCATTATTTAAATTCTTTTGTTACAAAATTATATAATTGCATATTTTTGTATATATATATATATATATATATATATATATATATATATATATATATACACGCCGCCTTTGGCGACCGGCTGGTTCGCCCTGAGTAATTCGTTCTAAAATTTTCAACTAAATCACATATTCATTAGCCTTGAAGTAATTCCGGGCATGTATGGGCCTGAAATAAAGATGAAGATGGACGGAAAGTTCTAAAAGTACACCTTTTCCAAATAATATTCTTTAATTTTATAAATCAGTCAGTTTGAACCATCGGTTATGCTTCCAACATTTTAAAAAAGTTCAATTATGTTGCCAAAATATTAAATATGTTTTTTTTAAAGAAAGCGAGAAAAGGAAAAAAATATTAAATTAATGATACAGATATTGCAAACGATTATAGATATATGCCATTAAGTCGGGATTTCAATGCATATCCTGTCTAAATTTATTCAGGTATACCGTAAATAAAGAAGATATAATGGGTTAATTATAAAGATATTGCAAACGATTGTAGAAACCTTTGCTTTGCATTTATTTTTTAAAGAAAATATCACATTTTATATTTCTTTTATTTTATCCAGTCACGTGCTGAAAGTTGCCTTTCTTTAGATTTATTTTGCGATGATAGTTTTTTTTATTCTAACTTCCGGCGTTCTTTTATTTTATCCAGTCACGTGATAAAAACATGGTTAAAATATTTCTTTAAAAATTCGTTAAAAATAGAAGCTTACGTTATAAATTAAAAACACCGTTAGAAAGATACCGTTAGAAAGCTAATGACACTGATACCGTTAGAAAGCTAATTTTTTAATCTTTAAATTGATATAAAAATCATGCTTGTGCAATAATATTTTCGGAGGTTATAGCGGAAAAACGTCACTATTTCACTTAAATTTTAATTAATTCAAATTCTAATTAAAAATTCGAAAAAAGGGCTCCGAGGTGCACCACATTCCGGACCTCCAAAGTATACATGTACCAAATTTGGTAGCTGTAGGTCCAACGGTCTGGCCTGTAACACACACACACACACACACACACACACACACACACACACTCAGCGTTATTATAAGTATAGATATATATACTTATAATAAAGCTCAATGTGTGTGTGTATTGGCGCTCTACAGGCCAGACCGTTGGACCTACAGCTACCAAATTTGGTACATGTATACCTTGGAGGTCCGGAATGTGCACCTTGGAGCCCTTTTTTCGAATTTTTAATTAGAATTTGAGTTAATTAAAATTTAAACGAAATTTCGACGTTTCTTCGCTTTAACTTCCGAAAATACGATCGCATAAACATGATTTTTACATCAATTTAAAGATTAAAAAATTACCCTTCTAATGGTATCAGTGTTGTACTGTAAAACTCAAGCTTCTATTTTTAACGAATTTTTGAAGAAATATTTTAACCATGTCTTTTTAGCACGTGACTGGATAAAATAAAAGAATGCCGGAAGTTCAAAAAAAATTATCATCGCAAAATGAATCTACAGAAATGCAACTTTCAGCACGTGACTGGATAAAATAAAATAAATGTAAAATGTGATATTTTCTTTAAAAAATAAATGCAAAGCAAAGGTTTCTACCATAGAGCTGGGATGCTGGGATATATCAGCTCTATGGTTTCTACAATCGTTTTCAATATCTATATCATTAACTCAATATATCTTCTTTATTTACGGTAAACATGATTGAATTTAGACAGGATATGCATTGAAATCCCGACTTAATGGCATATTTATGTAATCGTTTGCAATATCTGTATCATTAATTTAATACTTTTTTCCCTTTCTCGTTTTCTTTAAAAAACATATTTAATATTTTAGCAACATCATCGAATTTTTTTTTAATATTTTGGAAGCATAACCGATGGTTAAAACTGACTGATTTATGAAATTAAAGAATATTATTAGGATAAGGTGTACTTTTAGAACTTTCCGTCCATCATCATAAAGAAAG
>JAPMOQ010021077.1:1124393-1150370 GCA_026543055.1 Argiope trifasciata
TCGAATTTTTTTTTTAATATTTTGGAAGCATAACCGATGGTTAAAACTGACTGATTTATAAAATTAAAGAATATTATTGGGATAAGGTGTACTTTTAGAACTTTCCGTCCATCATCATAAAGAAAGTATTAATTTCAGGTCAATCAATGCCAGGAATTACTTCAAGGCTAATGAATATGTGATTTAATTGAATATTTTAGAACGGTTTACTCATGGCGAACCAGCTGGTCGCCAAATGCGGCTAGTATATATATATATATATATATATATATATATATATATATATATATATGCATACATACATTACTTAGAAGTGATTCATTTTGTATATTCCTTACTTTCTTGCAAATTAATGATAAATTGTTTTGAATCACCATCTATATACAAAGAATTTTTCGAAAGTAGTTCCTAGATCTAGATCTTCTACTATCTAGAACATTTTGGGAATCTTGAGAAAACATTGACTGGCAAGCAAGAAAGGGGAAAAAAACCAACCAAGATTGCAAAACGGGTAATTAATTCTAGTAAAGGAACAAGCTGTTAGATTCAATCATTGCGAACATTTTCATTTCAAATAACTAAACAACGGTAAAAATATGTTAATTTGATCATATCTCGTTTTTCTAGTTTGAACAAAACAAAGTTCCTTTATCAAAGTTGATACAAAAATAACGAAGCTGTAACATAATTTCTTTTAAGCAGCTGATTGAAAGACTCGACACACTAAAAGTTTTGTGCGTAGCGTAATTTTTAATAATTTTAAATCACTTTATTTCTTTATACATGAACTGTTGTCAGGCAAAGCTTTTGAAATTAAACTATATTATTTGAATAGCAATGATCTTTTAAAAAATATGACATTGTTATCATATATGAAATTCATTCATAACATTATTAATTTACATTTCATTTCTTTTTACAGACTAACACCAGCATATATGATTGTGTTAGGAATTCACACAAATTTTCTAGCTTCTACATGTGGAAATGCCAATAATTCATGCTCTCAGTTTTATTCGGCATGCAAAAAGTACTGGTGGTGGAACTTGACTTATATAAATAATTTTCAATCATATGTAAATCAGGTAAGAAACATAAAAATTAAAAAGCAAAATATTATTTTTTTAGATGTTATGTTGACTTGTTATATCATTATATGTTTCATGTTATGTTTGTTATATAGTTTACATTTTTAATCAGAATGTTGCATAAAGAATTTTATATACAGAGTGCCTCAAAAGCCATGGCCAAGGCTTTTACTCCTTAAATATTGATCATAGACATATACGGTAAATTCCCAAGTTAAGTTCCCAAAAAGTGCAAAATGTTATGAAATCGATTAAAATTTTCAAGGGATTAAGCTTTAAAAAGTACAAAAATTACATTTTTATACGTACCCCTTAAAAAAAAATCCCCATTTCCAAAAAAAAATCCTGAAATGTGCCCCTATTCTAGTAAAATTATGTACAAACTTTCGGAATTATATCATAAAAACTCTCAAAGATATGTTTAAAACAAAATTGTTAAAGGGTCAATCACAAATTAAAATGCAAATGTTTCCAGTTTCAGTGCAGGTGAAGTGACGCAAGATTGCATCATAAGGAGGCAAAATATGCTTCATATATTTTTTTAAAATACAAAATTTAAAATCTATGCTTCCTGAAAAATACTTTGAAATTTTATATCATGAATTACAGAATAACTTAAAAATAGCACAGTCAATGCACTTTTAAAAAATGTGTAATATTTCCTTTACATCATTATTTCTCAAATTTTTAATACTTTTGAACTAATAAATGGTAAAATTATTATTTATTTCTTCAATCATTACTTTCTTTGTTTATTTGTGCAATACCCCTAAAGCACAAACATCCAACATGATATTTCCTCTTTGCATACTCATATCCAGGAATCGAAAAGTAGTTTAATTCAGTATTTAGTAGCTTCCTATTGTTGAAAACTTTTTGTGATACAATACTGAATTTTTGTACTTCACCTTATAGGGGGATGGGGCCCATTTTATTCATGAGAATTTTTTGTAACTCCATACAAAAATTTAAATTTTGTACTTTTTAAAGTTTAATCTCCTGAAAATGTTAATCTATTTCATAGCCTTTCGTTCATTTTCTAACGCAACTTTGTAATTTAAAGTATATGTCTATGATCAATATTTAGAGAATAAAAGGCTCTGTCAAGGTTTTTGAGACACCCTATACAATTTTGTGGTATGGCATTCTATAAAGATTTGCATTACAAAAAGCTTAATTTGTATCGCAAGGTAAATATACCGCGTATGGTGTCACAAAAAGTGGTTCATATGTTTCAACAGTGAGAGTTGTCTCCTTGGAACTTCCTCGAACGAAAAATCATTTTTTATGAATTCAGTATAAAGAATTTATTATTTTTTTTGTTTATTATGTAAACCAAAGAACCAGTTTCTCACCAAATCATTATTCCGATTCCGCTAATTCTTCGGTCCTTTTCCTTTTTTTTTTAGAAATCTTAAAAACACTATGTATTTGTAAATTTTCTAAGGGAAGAAAATCCCGACAGTCACTCACACTCTAATCTTCCTAACCGATTTCGTCAATTTTCGATTTCATGATACTTGAATATTTTGTCAGTAATATTATTTCCCTTATCACATTATATTTTGGTGAGAAATCTCAACGCTTAGTTCTCCAATTCAAATTACTGTTTAGATTTTCCAACTTTTTAGTCTAAATCAGAGTTAATGACGTTTTAATATGCCATCAAGAGATATTTATTCTATGTAGCCTTTTACATTCGAGATATATCTGAAAATAAGAAGTTGATATAGTTCCCAGTGTCAAAAATTATATAAATACCCACAATTTCATTGCCAATTAATTCCGCCAGTATGCAAGTATATCTGAGAAGTTAAAATAATCCAGGTTTATTATGCAAGTGTAACTTAATTTAATTCCTATTTCTGTCGTTACTTTATGAGTTTCATCAAAATTGGTTAGTATAACTAAAATAATATGATGTATAAGGTAAAGTAACCAGTAAGATAGTAAGATAGCCATAGGTTGCTTAACACATCTCGGAAATCTGAAAAGTTGTTGTTTTATCTCTTTATCTTGTTTTTATTTCTCTTAATAAAATAAATTTAAGCGTATAAATTTATGTCTTTTTCATTATGTTTAATAAAAAGAATAGCTAATAAATGTATGTCCGAGGGTTTTTTTTCATTTTTCACTGGAAAACTGCAATAATTTCTTTCTAGCGTTTTTCTTAACATGATTTGTTTATTTTTAGAGCATGATATGGAATTGGTGTCTGGAATATTGCGACAATTTCTTCCTAAATACACTTTTTTCACATTATGACTTGTTTACTTTTAGCGCATAATATGGAATTAGAGTTTGAAATACTGGAGCGATTTCTTCCTAAATGGGCTTTTTGAAATCATCATTGTCTTTTTTTTAGTGCATGATATGGAGCTGGTCTCTTGCTCTTGATATGCAGTTTCATTTAGTTAGTCCTATATTTCTGATTTTATTATTAAGGTATGCAAATCATTTTTTTAATTCGATTTTTAAAAAATTATTCGTAGTCTGAACATTGCTCCGTAGTGCGAAGAATTTATTTAATACAGGTTTTTAAAATGCGGTTTGTAACAAATGGTTAACACTAAGTTTCAGATGAGAAAAAAAAATTAGTGATAACATACTCTAGATTAATGATGATTCTTGAATATTAAACACATATAAATATTAAGAGCTGCTATAAATAGTCTCATATATTATTTTTTAACATAATTAATTTTGAATACAAATAGAAATACTTGAGATAAAAGACCAATAAAATAAATACAAAATGCAAAAAACGATGTTTACTTTATGATAACGAAATATATAAATAGATATTAGTTAAGAAATTATGTTAAAATTTTGAAACAGAATTTATACCTCATTTTCATATAGATGCATATGTAGTTCACTTTCGTTATTTAGCCAACTATCAATAAATTCTAATATTTCCTTTTCAGTAAAAAATTTTTCGGTGCATTTTATAAAATATTCTAGAAGAAATATTTCAGAAAATACTATGCAAAATGTATTATAAAAACACTTTAAAATTGAGACGCTTAAGTTCAGGCCATTTCTAAATACGAATACTGAGAAATGCAATCAAATGCGAATACGAATATTGAATTACAGATATAAAATGCAAATATTCAATCAAATGCGAATACGAATACCTTTTGAATACTGTGTAACAGATATAAAATATAAGTATTATATCAACCCGTTTATTCCTCATTATTTCAAATTAAAACTGGTTATAATTCTCAAAGCGCAGTGAAATTTTATGTCTAATGTTGCCAATCAACAAAACACACAAGAATCGGACATTTTTTTAAACTCAAATAGCCAAAAGTAGGGATAAATATAAACTTAATATCTTCTCATTTAAGTAGAAATTTCTAGCCAGTATTGCAGTACTTTCAAGCATACGGGTTATCTGTAATTATGTGTTTATAAATTCCGTACAGATATTTTTTTCCTACTGTAAAGATTTTGGTACTTTATAAAATTCTCGTACACATGCCCATTAAACCATTTAGTGATTAGAATTGTTATGAATACAGGGGTATAAAACGACATTCCATTCTGTTAGCCAAGCAAACGGTTAGAACAAAAAAAGACATGCAATTGTAAGATAAAAAAATGAATTTACTTTTGTATTTGGGAACCATTTGTATACTGCTCATTTATTAAATGGCTTTTTTTAGACGCCAAAATTTAGGTTATGGTGTTACCATCTTATGCATTCTTTTGTCATGTTTCGCAAGCTTCGCCATAACGAAGTCCTGCAATTTAGTGGATGGCGTTACAAGAATAAGTTCTCATATTGAAGAATTAGGACCATTCTTATACAGGTAAAGTATAAGCAGAATCTTTTGTCTTAGCTAACGCGTTGGATTCAGCATCATCACAGAGATAAATGAGTTTATTCAAATATAAAAATAATTTTAAGAAACCAATTAAAAACCACATTTTTATAGTTATGTCAAAAAGTAGAGGTTCTTTTATTGATTTGAATAAATTTTTGAATTGATTTATAATTCACTATTAACTTTATTTATTTGGATACATTTTCTTCATTCTTTTGATACATCTGTCTTCTGCTGTCATAGCCCAAGGAAGACAAATTTCCCCGCACAGTCCTATCGGACACGTCCCTCGTACGTCCCACATTGATTCCTGCTGTTATTTGACGAAGTGTTGCGTGTCTATTAACATTGACCCTTCTACACAGACGTCGGCGGTCTCGGTCGTTAAGTGCAGGTGGTCGCCCACTGCGCTGTCCATGATGGGATGGGATGCCTGAAATTTCATACTCCCGGCACACTCTTGATACTGTGGATCTCGGAATGTTGAATTCTCTAACAATATCCGCTATGGAATGACCCATGCGTCTAGCTCCAACTAACATTCCACGTTCAAAGTCTGTTAATTCTCGTCGTGCCGCCATAAATCACGAAAAACCTGTTCACATGAATAACTTGAACACCAATGAAAGCTCTGGAAAACGAACTGCGCATTTATACTTTTTCGCTGCGATACTACTGCCATCTGTATATTTGCATATTGCTATCCCAAGACTTTTGTCACTTCAGTGTATAATTCACTATTGTATTTGGCGATAAGCTGATTCGCTGAGAATAATGTTTGCATTAAATTTCAATCATTCTTTTTATGTAAAATATAAACCTCTGAATTTTGTTAACAAAATATTTAAGGATGTAAATTATTTATAAACATTATTGCTGTATTCATTTAATAGCTCTTTGCTCATTCTGTTTCTTGTGTACATGAACACACTTTGAGTCATATCAAATAACATTTTGCCATTATTAAAAAAATTGACTAGACTGTTTATTTTTCATTCTCTCTCTTTTTTTATAATTTCATTTTCTTATTTCATATACAATCTATATAAATATTTAATAGCATCCTTTTTCGTTTGCTTTAAATAATAGTAGTGAACAACAAGATTAAATACTTGATGAAACAATAAAAATGTTTTGAATTTCTTTGCAATAATGAAGAGTATTTCAGAAAATCATATAGATTTTTAAAAAATCGTAAGAGAAATATTACATTTATACTGAGTTAATATCAATAAAAGATAATTTTTAAAACTTAAATGATACTTAAATTATTTTTGTAATTATATTTTTAGAAGTTATTTCGAAAAACATGAACATTTCAATATATTTTTAATTTTTAGACAATTTTCTTATATAATTAATTTAAGTATATATTAATTAATTTTATTATAATTCAATATATTTGCAATTTTAAATTCAAATTTTAAAGAAGAATTTATTTGAGTCTTCTGCTCTTCAAGTGTATGCGTATAAAATATGGCAAGTCTTAACTGGTAACCGAGTACCAGGACGTACTTACATACATGTGCATTCATTTTTAATATTAGTAGATAAAATATCCTAAAATAAATATCCAATATCCTAATATATTTCAAGATATTGGAAAGAAATTTTTCAAAAATTAATGCAAAATCTCTACTAAAGGATATTACTTGCTTGCGTTGAGGAAAAATTATTCTGGTCGTACATTGGAAAGTTCAACAAGCTCAATTATAAATAACGTTGCTTTATTCAACAAGAAAGCACGAAAAAACAGTTAGTAAAACACAGGCATAGTGCACATAAAGGCAGGAATTGTAAAATTCAGTAGTACACCCGCGGACATCAAGTTCTTATTGGAAATCTCAACAGCGCAAAGCTCTTAAAGATAACTTTTTGGAGATCTACTCAGATGGGAGAGAAAAGCTTAAGCTGGTTTAGTTTTACTTTTGTTCTTCGTATCTTTATAGTCTCTATGACAAACGTCTAGAATGAAGCTTCTAGAAGGATACTTTATCTTCTCTTCTAAATGAGATATAGCCAAAATTGTAGAATTTTCGGAAACTTATGCTTTAATTCTGAAATTGGGTTTTAGTCCAACAAAAAAGGAAAAGTAGCTAAGTTGTTGCAATTATAAACTCATGGAATTTTTTTTCTGTCTTTTATTTGATTCTTCGAATTCGAATAATATTTTAAAATCTCTCTGTCTATATATTTATATATATATATATATACACCAGTAATATTTCAATCACAAACTGTATTTAATAAATTGTGTACCAATAAAAATTAAACCAGTATAAAATTGTATATTATCTCACATAAATAATAATATAAATTAAATGATAGAATTTTATTCCTTAATTTCTATTCATTGTGATGAATAAATATTATTTATCTTTTCAGAGCTTCTATATATTATGATAAGGTATATCAACTACCTCACACAAGAATAAATTCTTATTTAGTTGGAATATTGCTAGGATATTATGTATATAAAAGCAGAATGAATGGAAAAGATTTGAGAATTAGTAAAGTGAGTCATTTCCGTTTTTGGGAAGTATTCGTTTTTTTTAAATGTGTTGTTGTTAAGATCTACATAAAACAACTTAATTATTGTCAAAAGATTTTAGGATAATTTTAGTAAGTAACCTTGAGCCATATATAGTTCTGAAATCGAAAGGGAATATAAATTATTTACCCATTTCATATATTTTGAATTAAAGTAATTAAAGAACAAACTGAACTAATGGAAAAATGTCTACAATTCAACACTGAGATTTAGTTGCAGTGTATTTTCTCGAGGAAAAATATGAAGCATCATAAACTAAATGAATGGCAATTTTTAGAGGTAAGATATCTCATGATTGTATGAGGAAGCTTCATTAGTTAGTAAAAGATAAATTAGTTAGAAAATTACATTGAACCGGTAATTGGAGACATGAATTTCCTCACGTGGCTAGAGATAGGGAATCAGAAATGACTTTTTTTTTTAATCTTTTGTAAACAGCTTTGAAATTCATTTTGGAAATACATTTCATTCTGGAAATCATGTAGTTGCCAAAAAATATTATTATTAAAAGTGTTAAATGTTTTTAATATTAAATGTTGGAAACATGTTACAGGAAATACTAAGCAATCTTTTAATGAGTATTTATTTCGTTTTGGTAAATTTCAAGCACACACACATATAGGCACATACACGCGACCATCCACAAAGGAAATTTTGGAATACTGAACAAGTAAATTTTGAATTTAAATCCCGGTCATAATTAAAAAAATATATTTTTTAATACTTTTAACGGTTCTCTCTTTCTAAATATATTTAGTTCGTTATTTCTTTATAAATATATGTATAGCAGTTAAGTTCTTATGTTAATATTTCTATTGTGGTTGCTTGTATTTTTTTATTTATTTTTTTGTAAATAAAATGCTCAGCTGATTGCTGTAAAAATTGCGACATGAATAAAAAGGTTTTTTTTAAATAAAAAATAAAATTAATCAGAATAAAATAAATTAATTTTAATTAAAAATTTATTAGTTATGACAAAATAACTTAAAAACAATGTTTTTTGTAACTTTGTCACATTAATAAAAAAATCCTTAAAAAAGTAACAAATTAATTATAAAAGACTTTTGCTTTTATTTATTTATTAAATTTCATAAATGCAAATAAAATGCAATAATTTATTTAAAACTGTGGGGATTTTTGAAATATGGTTTTTTAATTTAAAAAATGAGAATTATATAATTACATAAGCAAAATATCAAACAAGAGAAATTATTAAAAATGGATTATACATTGAAATTATATATTTAATCTATATCTATACTTATAATAAAGCTCAATTTGTGCGTGTTGATGCTCTACAAGCCAGACCGTTGGACCTACAGCAACCAAATTTGGCAAATGCATAGTTTGGGGGTCGGGAATGGGCATCTCAGAGAGAATTTTTGAATTTTTAATTAGAATTTGAATTAATTAAAAATTAAACTAAATTTGTTATTTTTATGCTGTAACTTCCGAAAATATTATCGCACAAACATGACTTTTACATCAAGTTAAAGATAAAAAAATTAGTTTTTTAACGGCACCAGTATTTTAACATATTACTTAAATTTCTAAAAAAGTATTTTAAACATATTTTTCAACAATATATTTCAGACAAAACAATAAAATTTTTTTAATGAAAAATGATAAACGTGAAATGGGAAAAAATAGCTTTTATTAAAATCTTGCCATTATACTGACAGAAGTTCAAATTAAAAATTAAATCAAATATAACCATAAACTATATCGAAAAAATGTGACGTGATTGGATGAAATTAAATAAATATTAAATGTTATATTTTCTAAATCAATAAATTCAAGGCAAAGAATCGTTTGCAATATCTATATCATTATACAACAAATCAGCTTTTTGTTTACGGTAAGCATGATTGATACTCATTCAAATTAGGACCAAATGGCTAATTTATAAATCATTAAGTAATATGCATACATATTATTTAGTACTGTTAACTTGGTCGAAACAATTGCAATAATAATAATAATTACATTTTATGTAACTTGCGTCAAAAAAAAGGCATTGATGAATAACTTTTAGATTTTTTTCATAGTTTGTGCTAAGAGTCATATTTAAGTAATTAATATTTTCAGCATAATTTGTTACATCAATAAATCATTAAAATTGATTGATTTATAAAAAAAGGAACATGATTATTAAAAAGTGCTCTTTTAGATCTTTTCGTTCACCACCTTAAAGAATATATCAATTTCAGGATAATCAATGCTCCAATGCAATTACTCCAAAGCTGATAATCAAATGAATACATATGTTTGCGTATATGAACGAATTCGTATATGTGTGTGTTAGTGTTCTACACAACAGACTATATGATTAACATATACAGCACATGGTATGAACATATATTACTTTGGAGCATGAAAAATTATTACTAGGCGGTTTTTTGAAACTTTAATCAAAATTTACGCTAACATTTGGAGTTGTTAGCGATAACTTCCGAAAATATTACAGCACAAAATTGTTTCTTAAATCTTTTTAAAAATGACTTTCCTAATGAATTAAAAAAAAAATAATGTTGTAATCACATTTTCTAACATTTAATTTCTCACAAAATGAAAGAAGAATTTAACCTACAAGAGCACGTTAAGTGTACCAATGATTGCCGTCCCTTTGACAAAAACTCAAATTGAATAATTAAATTAACTCTTATTGCAAATTAAACCAAAGAAAGTGTGATGTTCAACACATGTTTAAATAGAAGCGTAATGTTATAGAACAAATATAAAATGTGATATTTTCCAAACAATTCCATGATAGTTTATTGCGAATCAGAGAGATATGTGGTGCAATAAACAAATAATCGTAGGGCTTCTACACTGACTACCAATAAGTATTTGGACACCTGTGATAGAAAAGAAAAACTAACTTTATTCAAAATCAATAGTTGGTAGAGCCTCCACGAGAGGTAATTACTGCGTGGACCCTCCGGGGCATACTTTCCACAAGTCTTTGTATGACAGCTAGTGGTATTTTCTTCCGCTCGGCTTGTAGAAAACATAGAAGTTCCTTCACCGATTTTGCACCGGTACTGCACCCCTGAATTCGGCGATGCAATTCGTCCCAGAGGCTCTCGATAGGGTTCATGTCTGGACTTTGGGTAGGCCAGACCATTCGATGAACTCCAATGGTACCATACCAAGCCTTGGTTAACGTCGAAACATGACAACTGGCATTGTCGTCCTGAAAGTAACAGGGGTCCAACCGGTAAAACTGTTACAACGTAGGAAGCCCATTGTCATCCAAAATAGTGCAGTAGGCAACGGAGTTGAGCTTACCATGAATGGGGACCAATGGTCGCAGCCCATACCAGGAAAAACACCCCCAGACCATATCGTCATTTGCATAGGTGTCCAAATACTTATTGGTAGTCAGTGTATAATAATATGAGTTACTTGGCTATCGAAGTTTAAATATATTTGGCTGAGAAGATATAAAGAGAACAAGGCGCATAAATTTTTAATTGAAAATTTTAGAGTGTATTACTCCTGGAGAACCAACTGGTAGCCAAAGGCGGCTAGTTATTAATAAAATTAATATTGATAATACACATCTTTGAATTGTAATAAATGGCATTACTTTACTTTTCAGGTGGCAATGTATTTCGGGTGGATTGTTAGTATTGTCTTGATCATGATCTCTATTTTTGCAATGCACAACAGAAAAGAAGATGTATTTGAAACTGCAGTTTATAACGGAGTAAAGAGCTTACTTTATGCTGTTGGATTCGCTTGGATAATTTATGTCTGTGTGAACGGACAAGGAAGTTTGTGATTTTACTCCCACTATGAATTTTTCATTAATGAGTTAACTTTTTGCATTATTTCGAGTTTCTATTTAGATTCAGATAGAAAGAAAATATTAAACGTTTTATCAGAAAAAATATTGAGCACATTTTAATGAACCAATGTGCCTTAGTGGTGTCACCAAATTTATAGTCTGTTAAAGTTAAAACGATTGTTTCATTTAATGGTAAATTTTCTAATTTATAAACCATGATATTCTTCAAAAAATTCAAACTCGAGATTTTAACAAATATCTACTTTTTAAACTTCTCAGAATTTGATTATATTTTTTTGAAATTATGTCTTACTTACTGTGAACATTAAAATTCAAAAACTATTTGGTTTAGGCGAATGAATTTTGGTATATGATTTTCACATTTAAGTTGTCGATTTCTATCTTTATTCTCTGCAAATTTATGCATTCATCTGTCCGATTGTAAGTAAAATCTATAAATGTAAAACTTAAGGAACTGGCTGAATAAAACTTGGTACACAAAAAAATATAATCTATTAAGTATAGATCTGTATCTTATTTTAAGTTGAAAAGATGAAATTTTATATATGATCTATACTCCAAATTTTTATCTAAATTTATAAGAGATCCACCCAGAGAAAATTTGGCTGTCAAACTCTTTACCTTCTCTAATTTATTGAAAGCTCATATCTTTATGAGGGATGAGGAAGATTGAAGGACCATTTCCCCTGGTTTTATAAGAAAAAGTTTATTTTTGTTATTGATACACTTAGTAATAAAGTGTAATTTGTATACAGCGATTAATTTGTATGTTTTGTATAAGTAACAAATCTCGTGAACTCTTTCTCAAGTACAAGCAACACAGCTAGCTATATTAAAAAGAATATTTTAAGAAAATCTTATTATTGGCTTTTATTTACCATCATTTTGAGCATATCGTTGAGATATGAACAGTGTTACTTCAAAACAAAAAAATAAGATTTGATATTACTTTTTTTCTATCAAAAGTTATTTTAAAATTGCCTTTTCAGGTCACCTGAACCGCTTACTTTCCTGCAAGGCTCTATTCCCATTTGCCAAATTGTCTTACTGCTCGTATTTGATTCACTTGGTCCTGGTGCTGAGATTTTTTCATGCTTCTCCGGATGTTGAAGAACTTTCCCTTTTCGCTGTGGTTAGATGCAATTTTTTTTCGAAACTTCTTAAAACAACTACAGGAATCCAATGAGTTGTTACCCAGGGGGGTTAAACGTTGTACCTTTAAACGACTTTTAATTAAATTTTTTTTTGAATTTTTTATGTAAATTTAGAATTTTGAATAGAAATTTAAATAGAATTTAGAAATTTAAATTTAGAATACAAAAACTGATCATAGTTTAGCTTTGTATTTGTTATAGAGCATAATTTTTTTAAATTTTATTATTTTATAAATTTAAAAAGGCCTAAGGCTAATTTAAGTAATTGGCTAAATTAATTAATTAAAAAAACCAAATTAAGTAATTAGTTGTTAATCTTTTTATTAAAGTACTTTCAAATTTTCTCTTCCGTTACCAGCCATACAGAAATTGTCAAAGATATAATACTTTCTATTAAATATATATTTATATATTCTAAGCTATATGCAAAATCTAAAGTGAAACTTCTTTTAAAAGTACAAATGTTACTTTAAATCTGGAAAGAGATTTGTAAAAAATAAGCTACATGAATATTTGTGATTCCCATTCAGGTATATATATATATATTTTCCTTTTCTACTTTGCCGTCTAAAAATATACTTAAAGATAAACCTCTGTAATCTAGTAAAAATTCGAATCCAAAATTTTGATTTCCGAAAATTCGGAAAATATATTTTTGGAATTATGTCTGCCTTTGAACAAGAAAACTTAAAAATGATTTTCGGTTAATGGAAGAAATTTATCATATAACCTTTACTCCAAAAATGTAAATCTGTAACAAATTTTGAATGAAATCCATTCACAGGAATTTTATCTTTCTACATACAAAATATACAAATAAATGATTTAATATACATTTTTAGCATCTAAGGTGTAAATTTATACCAAATTTTGAATCAAATTATTCAATATGTGAAACACGAATCGATTTATATATTTGTTTGCAAGCAATTACAATCACTTAAAAACGCGACAAATAGAAGAATAAAATTTAGCTTGTGTTTTTTAAAATTGCAACTGTGTGTCACAATTTCATTTCAATCGATCAGAAAAAAGATGCCTAAAATACATAATTGACTTTTTTTCGCTATTCTAAGAAGCACAAAATTAGGAAATAAATTTACTCTAAACTGTTCATTTGTTGAAAAAATAAAAATAAATATAAAAGGCCTAATTTTCTACTTTCATCTTGATAAAAAAAGGAAGTATAATGCTAAATTAGTACGTAAGAATTGTCAAGATAATCATCTATCTGTATGAATGAGTTTTCTAACAATGCTAAGACTTTACCTTAATGTATAAAAATATTATTGAAATAAGAAATGTGTAAAAACTATACTGTGAAAATATATGTCTCTAAAAATAATTTTTTATTAAACAATAACAGACAATTTTATTAAACTTCGTTTCTTTTATTATTGCAGATGTGCCATTTTCTTTACGTATACATCTGGACATTAACATTTTCCTTGATTGCATCGTTGCTCTTTGAGTTGCCCATGGGTAATCTACTTGAATTGATCAGAAAGAGGGACCGCACATAGGTATTTCTCTTAGTGAATGTATTTAGGATAAAACGAGAATGGAAGAAAACGAAAACATTTTTACAAGCACTTGCTTTACTGAATTTTATTTTATCGAAGTAAATTTGTTCAACACAAACCTTATCAAAATGCGAAAACTATGTAAAAGATGTATTAATAAAAGGAATTTATGTGTAGGATAGTTCTTTTTTTTGAGTAAAAATGTTGTTACTTTACTTTTAATTACTTAATTTAATTTAATTGTATATAATAAGCATACATAGAACAAGCAATATAACTTCTTATAAAAAAAATCAATTCTTAACAAAGAAAGTTTTTTAGTTACGTTTTATTAAATAATTATAAAAAAAGTAAAATGAAGTATAAAAAAAAACTATTGATTTTCGCAAGAATTGAACTCTTATTCTTCACCTTCACGTGTAAAATATGGGGCCACTGCGGCCTGGTGATAAAGTGTCGATTTCAGAACCGGAAAGTTTCAGGTTCGAGACCCGATTCCACCGAAGAAACGTCGTATACGGTGTCGTTTTCGTCATCTGACCTCAGTTCAAAATTACGAGGTCCGTCCCAAGATAGCCCTAATGTTGTTTTACAATGGGGCGTTAATATAACTATACTAAACACGTGAAAAATACTGTAATCTTCGTATTTTACTGATTGAGCTACTGCTCGCCGATTTCAATTTCCGTTACAAACTGCTAAAACTATATTTAAAGTATTAAGAATTTCTTAAATTAAAGTAATGAATTGATATATTTTTTCAAAAAACTGTATGAACATGCAGTGTCATCTACTAGAAATTAAAAAAATGTATTTGAACTCTACTGGATGAGTAAAAAGTGTTTTCTAACGATTGAAAATTTGAAAAAGATTTATAAATAAATACATATTTGGAAAGTGTGAATGAATAGTAGGAATTGAATAAAACTATTAATCAACAAACTATTGGGTCGTTCGGAAAGTAATTTCGTTTTTTCCTGACAAAGGATTTAATTGCATTTTTCGCACCCAATTTCATACTTAAACCGCAAAATCCCTTTATGTTTTAAGAGCTGATATAGCAAGGCTTGAGTGTGAAAAAGTGCAGCTGATTCTTCGCAGTAGTTTTTGGATGGAGCCCTTTTAAATATGGAGAGCAATAAACAGCATTTTCGTCATTTTTTTCTTTTTTGCTATAAAAGGTAAAAATGCTGTTCAAGCCAGAAATAAATTAGCCAATATGTGTGGAGAAGATGTGTTAACAGTACATCAGTACCAGAACTGATTTGCAAAATCTTTCCTTCAAATGAGGAGGCCAAAAACCACCTCGATCAGTTTTTTTTTACAGCAAAGACCAAAACTTTTATGAGCGTGTAATCATGTTACTACCAAAAATATGGCAAAAGGTATTAGACCAGAATGGCAATTTTATAATTTAATAAATAATTTATTCATTAAACGAAAATTTCTTTTCATTTTGACAAAAAAATACGAAATTACTTTCCGAACAACCCAATATTTTAAAGGAATACGAAAATTTACATTCCTATAATCAATAAAGAAAAAAAAGTATGCGTAAAATTTAATTTTTTTCAAAGCTCGCACTATAGATTTTACATAAGTTACAAATAGTTAAAATTCACTTGTCAGCTCCTGACTTCTTAACTGTTTCAATGAGATGCTCATTCGTCTACTTATTTAATTTGCAATCGTTAATTTCTAATTAATTAACGGGGCCGCGTTGGCCTGGTGGTAATGTCTTCTACGGAAATGGCGGGTTTCAAGCTTGAGACCTGAAAAACCGTAGTAAAAGGGGGTTTGGTACATGTCAAACCCGTATGGGCCAAAGATCCTTCTGCGTGTGTGGCGTGGAGATATGGAGAGGGGGTGTCAGTCTCAGGTATCATCATCATCGTCCTTTTAAAGGTGTGGAAGTTTGGAGAGAAGGGGTTACCAGCTCAGGCGTCATCCTTGTTATCTTTCTGCGGCTCAAAATTTCGAGTTCCGTCTCAATATAGCCCTAGTGTTGATTTGTATTGGGGATTAATATAGCCAAACTAAACTAAATAAATTAATTTCAATCTACCCTATTTTCACTGCCTTTAAGTTAGATAGAGTATTTAACTCCCCTTTCAACTTATTCAGATCAGTAAACTCGAATCGAAACTTTTAATATCAGATATTCAGCTGGTATGCTCAAAATACTATACTGTGATTAGCAATCTATGTCAGTGATTAGTATAACTACATTTTTTCATTATTGCATAGCTCACAAATTTTCATTTATCCTCTATAAAAATTTCAATCTGGCCATTAATTTTAAATCCTTAATTTTAATTTTAAATTTTGCCTCTATCTGTTGTGTAGGAGGTTAAATGACAGTGGCCTTATACTTAATTTCTTCAACGTTTCCTTTATCATTTTCACAAAAAACAATGTAAAAATGAATCCAGCTTTAAACACTGTTCACTGGCAAGGTATCTCTTATTAAATTTATCTAATGTAATAAAAAAACTATGCTTTGTAAAGAAAAGATTAATTTGAACTAAAATAGCTATAGTATACTTATTTTGTTATATTACAGAACTGATCAGAAAAAATTATAAATGAGGCATGTTACGAAGCTTTGTTCATTGCTTAATTCTGAAGTTAGCAAACAGTAATCATCAAATTAAAAATATGAAAAACATTCCTGCTATAGAAATCTGTTGCTAACCATTTTTTGTAACCATCTCCTTTGGAAAGAATATTTGTTATATTTAGTTTTAGTATTATCTTATTATGTTCTGCTATCATTTTAAAGATGTTATCTATATTCTTATGTATCTTAGAGAAGAAAATTATATTCAGATAAATAAAGCGAGCTCAACAAATCTCGGGAGATTAATTCTTCCCATATCAGCATTAATTTACGGAATATTTTCAAGCATTTTGCTAAAAAAATAGAAACTATTTAATTATTTGAAGCAAACTTTTCATTAAAATCTTGCTTATATTTTTGTATTTGGGAGCAAAGCTGAGTAAAAGGTGTCAATAATTAAAATACCGTGCCTACAGACGAAACCAGACATCTAAAACTCGTGGAATTGTGCATGGAACTGGATGAAAGGGTACTGTAACATTCCCTGTCCTCATTAGTGATAAAATATGATGGCCCCCTTTCGAGACCTGAGGTATCTATAGCTGAAAGAACACACGTGGAAATTTCTCGTCCAGAAGACAGTGAGAGTGCTTTCAGAGACAATGGAACATTCAAACATCTGGATGCCAAATTTCTCTAATGTAAGCGGAAACCCATGTTCCAGATTTTTCGGCGCGCCTCAATTGCCTTCCAACGACGGACTGGTGCCCCTGAAAGGGCCATTCTGCTGGACGTGATTGACCGGAAGAGAAGACCAGTAGCCACTGAGGAAGAGGAGGCGGAGACTGTCGCTGAGATAAAATACACGGAGTGTTTTGGAGAGGAGAGAAGAGTTTTTGGGAGACTGCTGGAGTACGCCCATGAGATTTGGAGAGCCGCCTCAAATGATCACTGACTAACCAAACCATAGGATTCCCAGTGGTGTTGTGTTTACGATTTGATGGAGAACTGAGACGTTTTTGAGAACTGAGAACGGAAATACGTTTCTTTAGTTCATGGTGTAAATAGTAACTATTTAATCAAGATAAGAACGAGTTGTTCTTTGTATATATGTAGGGCTGTAAAATAAAAAAGTGTCGAAAAATTCTGAGTATTATATGATCTATCGAGATCAAGACATTACAGTACGAATTTGTCAAATGAAGCAGAAAGAAGATAATTTTATTAAATAATATAAAACTGTAGAAAATCTATTCTTATTGATCCCACTGATGTCAGATGAGAAAGATTCTAACCAAGAAATTTAATCCAACTTGAAGAATTGGACGTTTCATAATTCAAATTTAACATAAGGACTCTCAGACAAAATTTTATTTAATGATTCAATATTTTGCCATACAAAAATACACAAAATAAACAAAACATGTTAGTGCGTTTAGACACTTTGAACATTTCTTTCTCAATGGAAGAGATGTTCTATTTTACAATGGGATTATCGCTTCTTGATTCCAGTGACACACATATCTCCTTTGGTTGCAAAGTACCTTGGCCTTTCAGGAATTCCAAAGGCACCTGAAAAAAGAAATGTGATTATATTACAACATTCCCAAATAGACTTTTAACGAAAAGCATACCTTCTACAAGATGAATTAGAATCTGATTCTAAAATAAAAATTTAATGTTTTTTTTATTTTCTCATACACGAAACAGGTAAGGAAATAGTATTTAACTGCCGAAAAATGAGATTTTGTGGAATATCCGCATTTCAAACTTCTTTGAGACCAAAAAATATTTTTTTGATATTATATCTGCTCCTCTCTTGCCTAGCATGTTTATCTGTAGACATGATAACTTTTAAAACACATTGATTGACGCAATATAAAATGTTTTTTTTTTCAGATCAATCAAATTTTTAAATTACCAAATTTAAAGACTTCTGCCAAAAATTAGATAAAATACTAAGTTGGGAAATTATCTATTTTGCCGTACGCACGTGAACAGCTTTAAAATGCAAAGTGATGTTTAGATAAAATTTGGCATACAGCTTCAGATGTGAAATTCTTGAGTCAATATCAGTTGCATTAATATTTCGGATAAAGTGATCTATGGCAAAGTTCGAAATTAATTTTATAAATTGTTTATTTCCTCTATCAAACAATAAAATAGTCTTCGTTCCAGTATCCCGAAACTGCCACTTTTTAGTGATTCTACCTCGCTAAAGCATGAGCTCATATCCGGAATTCTTTGACTATAATTCTTATCTCATTAAATGCTTTTTGATTCGATTTTTCCCCTTTATGTGAGTGCCGTACCTTTTCTGACCATACTATTTTATTTTAACTCGGAATTGTACCAGTTGCTTATATAAATAGTTCGAGGGAAAAGAAAGCTTTCGGGGATAGACCAAATAATATTTTATAGAATAATTTTAAATGTGATTTAGATTACTTATCGTTGTTATATCTCTAAATGTTATAAAGAAATTCAATAACAAATTTTAAAAAAATGTCGTAACAGAAAAAAATTATTATTGTTTAAAAAAAATCAATAACCAAATTTTAAGATCGGAAATATTCCATTCATTCATTATAATTTCAATGTTTATGTCCCTTACAGTAAATAAAAATCCCTCACAGCAGTTTATTGCGAATCAGCATCATTTTTCGACAAAATATGAGTTATCCCTGATGAGAATATGAGTTTAAGCCCTGGTTAATCAGAGTTCATCTCATTGTTGAATGTAAACATTTTCTTTCAAGCATAAACCCACTGAGAGTGTCAGAATCAGAGAGGGAACAGTACTAATTATGCTTATTTAACCTCACATTGCACGTTTGAAAACTAACAAACATTTTCAACTAATTTGCACACAATTCTGTGGTGATCAATGTGTTAAATTTCCTGTCCTTATGCGTTAAAACATACTGAGTATAGTGTACAAAATACAGACAACTGAAAAGTACCTGGGTTTGGGGACATCTGCTAATTTTGTAATTGGCAAGGATATATGCCAGGCAAACTTTGATCTCCATAAGAGCAAACCTCATGCCTACACAGTTTCGGGGACCAGCACCAAATGGCAGAAATGCGTACTGCTCACGTTTTGACTTCTCCTCCTGATTAAACCTGCAAATAAACAAATTCTTAAATTATTGCTGATAAATACAATAATATGCATTTAAATTTTAATGACTGAAACACATTTATAGCTTGTATGTAAAGCAAAACTTAACAAATAATTTTATTTGAGCAAAAATTTATATTAAAATAATTAAATTACATCATCCTGGGGAATATAAAAAATGAGAAACTCCTGTTATGGGGGTTGATACTCGCTGCCTTAGTGGTCTACATTTTAATGACTGGAAGTACCTCTTATGAAAGTAGGTGCTTCACATAGACTCAACTATAGTTCCCACCTTAATATAATTAAGAGGAATGTCATTCTGTAATTCGGAATGCTATGAAAATAAGAGAAGAGTTCGCTTCAGCGTATTTGCCTTCATACTTATTGTGTACAGATGGTCACCCTACCACCACTGAATATTTACATTTGTACCATTTTCAAGCCGACGGCTTAGGTGTGTGTTTCTTGTAATTTGGGCATCCTAGGTTCGAGTCCTGGTTCGGACATAGTTGTTCTTCTCTTATGTTGTATCTGTGAAATGTGTGAATGAACCCTCTCCCGTAAAAAGGGGGTTTGTGCAAGCGAATGTGTGTATATATGTCACCTTCATTTGAGCTAGAAGTCAGACTTCTGCCTTCGAATGCTCAGGGTTCTTTACCCTCAGAAACTATTGCACACCTTTCCGTGTTAACACTGACACGACATCATCATATTATTCTAGCTCATCATACTATTCTCAAAGGTTAAAGAAGGCTATCTCAGATATAGAAAGGATAATTTTTGGTGTGGTGGTTAGTTCCAATTTCTTTTTGGCTATTATGATGAAGTGGAGTTCTACATCTATGGTAGAACGTATGAGGAAATATCTCAAGAGCCAAACTTAATAGAATCTATAAAACGTTCATAACCCTGCTCATTTTAATTTTTATAGCGGCTCGGTTAATCAGATTACACCGAATTCTAACTCAGAGAGTGGGATGCTTCGTTTGCATATGTTGTTCTCACTCCATTGATGGAGTGGCTCAAATAAGAATTCTTTTTGTTGTTGTCTTGTCCAGTGAAAGTAATGAAATTGTAACAAATTGATCCAAAATTGCTCAAGACAGCTTTGGCCAACCAATAACCTCTGTGGAATAAAGGAGTTGATACAGACAATAATATTGCACTACTGATAGAAGGAAAAAGTTGCCAGAGCCTCATAGCATGTTGGACATCTGCCTATTGGTCCAAGGAAGGTATTTTTTTATTTTCCTTCTACCACCCAAAGGAAAATCCAATAGAGGCATTTCCCTATTCGATAAAGATTGATGATTTGCCGACATGATGGTTGATTTTTTGATAAGTCCTATTTATATATGAGAGTTGGGCTTATGGGCCATGCCGCAAAGTAGTTAAAAATAGTCATATAGAGCTCGTTTAAATTTAATGGCGACTCGAGCATTCGCCACTTGAAACTCAAGCAGGTTGGAGGAATTACTTAATTCTCAATCCTTTATGGATGGATAAATGTTGTAGGATAGGATTACTTTTTCTCGAATGATTAAGTTTACATCCTATGAAAGGGGACGGGGATGCGTATTAGTATTTAGCCACAACTCCTACTTCCAACGTATAGAAATGCAATCATTCTATTTTCATTGATGCATTGGAAGGACTGGGGTAACTCTGATGTCATCATTTTATTATGTTGTTCCTATTTCTTTTAATTAAAAATATTTTAACCGACTAAAAGACTTCAGGTACGGGTCAGAAGTTGCTGATTCGTGTGGTAACATCTTAATAAGCCAGTAACAGCAACTAGACATCAGAGTTCACTTTTGCCAAATGGTTAAGTTACTGGACTTCAAACCCAAACATCGCAGGTTCGATCCTTGGCGGAACTCAACTTACACATTGGCACAATTCCGCCAACACCCATCGCCACATTCGTTCACTATTTAACACTTTTCTAGAGAGTACAATTACTGTTGATTGTTCCTTCAACTATTACCGATTACATTAAGTAACTCTGCATGAGATGCAAATGGATGAAATGATATTATTGTTATCATTTAATGAATTATTTTATTATTTATTTAAATAAAAACAGGTTATATTCTTGAAAATATATTAATAAAAGTTCACCAATTATTGGGTTGCCGCGCAATCATGAATTATATGCATTTCTTCAAAACTTTAAAAAATTTAATGCAAGATTTATCAAGTCACATATTAAAACTATAATTTGTGAAATTACTTTTGATTATAAATTCTTTTACTTCAGAAAAATTCCCGCTTGGCTGAAAGAATGCGAAGAACCACTTTCAGAAATAATGTAAGATGCTTGTCATTGGAAAAATCAAAGTATGCCGAAGATGAAAGAGTTTGCTGTGGATTTGTTTCTAAAAAATGGTCATTTGAGAGCTAATATGTTTTAGCAAGTCTCCTATAAAATTGGAAAGTTATTTTGAAAGTAAATACCATTACCTTCCTGGATTAAATTTATCAGGATCAGGGAAAAACTCGGGATCTCTATGCATAGCGTAGATGGGAATAGTAAGGATCATCCCTTTTGGTATAGTAATTCCGGTTTCTCCCAGTTTGTATTCCGAGGAAGCTTGCCTCTCAGTTCTAAAGAAAACATAAAGGATCTTAGAGTAATAGACTCATATATAACTTAATAAGAAATTATTTCATGGCATTGACGCAAAACGATCATCGGAAATCATTGCTTTTTTTACAACTGTACTTTATATCTACAAATGTAGTTATTTTATAAAAGGAAATTGATGGGAAAAATGATTTCAACCGCATCAAATCAAAACATGGAAAAGAAAACGATTGAGTACAGTGAAAGCTCCTTATTCGCGCTTCCTTCATTCGCGTTTTCACTATTCGCGGATTAAAAAAATGCGACCCAATTCCTATATTCGCGGCTAAAAATTTCTTTATTCGCGGATCTAATAAATACATACATAATAATAAAAGGATTCTAATAGGTATCCAACACAATATCCTTTGTAAATGCCGTCAAATGGACAAATAAAAAGCCGAAATCGCGAATGGAATAGGACGAGATTGGTTCGAACAGATAGAATCAAGTGACATTCAGGAACTGATTGCATCGCAAGATGAAAATTCGAGTGAAACCGACTTGGAGGAAATGCTAAATTCACGGCCCATTGAAGAAGAGGCTTCAACAAGCTCTGAAAACGTGACATTTAATTTGAAATATCTTAGTGAAGGTTTAAGAATGGCAAATGTGCTTTGCGATTTCTTTATGAACATTGATCCGTCAACGAAACGAAGTCTTTTTAAGAGGCAAATTGCTGATGCGACTGCAGCGAATCAGTCTGAATTGAAGCAGCTTTTAAAAATTGCCAAGCAAGAGAAAATCTCAAAATTCTTCAATGTATTTAAAATCTCTTAAAATATTTCTTGGAAAAAAATCTATGGTTACATTTGGAACTAAGCGACTTGATATGCCATGCTCATTTCTTCTCATCTTCACAAAGTGGTTACTTCTACTCTCTAAATTACAACTGAAGAGGGAGTCATTTTGACTCAACTTCTGACAGTATCTTGAAATTTTCTCTGATACTTTCAATAATTTTTGTAACCTTTTTTAGTGAGTCTATAAATGCGCTGAGATAAGAAAACCTTACAACTTCATATATTTTATATGCCATTTATATCGTTATAATTTCAGTGTTTTTAATATAATTAATAGATAAATTTAAATAGTTGTACCTTTGTCGTGTGGGTGCTATGTTCTTCAAGTGTCTCTAATATACGAGTACTAAGAATTGAATCATTTGTTCAGTTACAAAAAGTTTATATTTAATGGCCAAATTATTAAGGTTTATGATCAAACCCTTTTAAAATATATTTCTTACAACTGGTACATAATCTATAAATTTCTTGATGCAACAAATTTAAAGATAATATATAATGATGATAAAATGCTTTAAAACGACCGAGTAGACGGGAGGACCAAGAGATTAAAACGTAAAATGGTTTCCGAGTAAATAGCAGATGATCAGTAAGTAAGCAATTTTCAATGATAGTTTTAATTAAGAACTATTCAGAACTTTAGCATGTTTTTTTGTATATAATCGAAGCATATAACTGAACAAAAAATAGACAGCCTATGATCATTAAGAAAGCAATTTTCAAAATTTTAATTAAAAACTATTCATTTTTTTGCATATCATGCATGTAATGCACAAAAACAATTTTTACATCACGTTACATTCAAATTTTATTTTGAAGATTTTTTTTTTTCCATTTATAGTACACTTTTAAAAAATACGTTTGCGTACATTTTACTTCATTTTTTAGTGATTTAATAGTTTCTTTATATTCACAATCTTAAAGGTGCTATTAAAAAGAATTTTTTAATGTGTGATTGTTATCGCCATTATATAATTTAAAATAAATTTTAAATAAAAGAAAACAATTTAAAACAAAAAATGTACAAAGATGAAAATAAGGGCAATGTAAATGCTGCATGAACTTCCAATATGATAGAAAACATTAAGATAAAATAATTAATGAAACATTAATATATATTAATAAAAAGTAAAAATGAAATCTGTGATCTCAAATTTCAAGTTATCATATACGAACATTTTTTAAGTCTTATTATTTATTTTAATTAATTTAAATCACTAACCAACCTAAACCTGTTTGAAACAAGCACAAGGCTTCACTATTGGTTTCTATAATTCCCTCTCTAGGTATACATATATGCTATTTCCAAATGATAAACTATTTACCAATAAATTCTTAAACATATTAATTTTATGAAAAAAATGTTTTTGCAAACACAAACTGCTATTTTTAAATTATTGACATCATAAAACAGTTTCGCAATGGATTAATCTTAGAACAGAAGTCAAATCTTTCAAAATTTCTTACTTAAGAATGAAATAAATGATGTTTCCCCTCCGGGGGATAGAGAAAAGACTTTTATCAAAATAGTATAAAACGTGAGTGGAGTATTTTGAACGTATTATAAAAATTAAATTATTTAATTTCCACAGAAAACATTACATTCTATGAAAATAACAGCTATGATGTCATAGTTCTAAGTCAACTTTTTAAAAACACATCTGGTGTCATAGAAGCATACGTAATATAATAAAGCAATACTGGTAAAAGCAAATCAACCTTTTAAAAACGCATCTGCTTTCAAAGAAGCATGCATAATAATAATGTAATACTGGTAAGAGCAGACAAAATTTATGCGATTTAAAGATGTTGAGTATTGTCATTTATGCTTTATTTATATTCCATTCCATTTCGAGCTTTAATTATTTGTTGCTTTCAATTATTCAAAACCACTTTACGAAAACAACATCACGGTTTCACATGATAATAAAATAAATAAAAACATGCCAATCAAACGTGGAACGTTATATCTCCACTATGTTTCGGAGATATTTTCCAATATCTTCTGTTTATTTGCTGTATTTATAAGATAAAATTTTCAAAGTCTGTTCTATTTAAAAATCAGGTTTAAACAAAGATTAAATTGTGCAATATGCTAAATAAGAAGTCGGAAAATATTTTCTTACCGTACTGCCGGTGGATATAGACGTAAAGTTTCAGAAATGACATTGTCCATGTATTTCATGCTTTGCAAAGCATCGTACGTCAACTCACCCTATATAAAAAATAAGTACAAAAATTTAAGTTTAAATAAACATAACATTATGTAAGATTGATAATAGAAAATTTATTAACAAATTTTAAGGACATTAACCCTTTAACTGTGTTATTTTCTTTACTATCTAATCATATGGCACCTATTTTAAGAATATTTTCTTATTTTGATTCAATGAAATTCATTGAATTTTTGGCTTATCTATGTGTTTGAAGTAATTTTAATATTGAATTATTGTCCTTATGAATGGTTTATTTTTTGCTCACAACTATCGAAATTTGATAAATCGAAGCATGCATGGCACTCGGGCAAATAGTTAAGAGGTTAAATGTCTTATATTGTATGTATCAAGCTTTAGATATGCAAATTGTAAGGAAAAATACTTTCTTATACAGTTATATATAGATATATATTTTAAAGTGTTAAAACAGTTACACAGCATTATTCTGAAATAGGTTGAAACAGTGGAAAAACATGTATAGATAACCAAAATCAGCATTTTTTGTAATGAAATGCATGTCCATAAATCCTGAATCTAAAGTTGTAAAGAGTTCTGGCACTTCCTTCTTCCAATTTATTGATTGACGAATGAATTTATAACCAAAAATCAATTTACTCTACATGATCAAAAGTATTCAGATAATTTCAAATTGCACATCTTAAATTTCTCTAAAAAG
>JAPMOQ010021077.1:1175370-1192623 GCA_026543055.1 Argiope trifasciata
AATACTTTAGATATAATTGTTATTAATCAGGTTAATATTATGCGACTTTTATGTTTATTCAAATCATTTCTAAATTAAAGAATTTTGATGAAGATTTAGTAAAAAAAAAAAAAATTATTTCTTTAGTTTTCTTTGTAAAGTTTCAGAAAAACGAATTTTTTGAAAGAATCACTGAATTTGATTGGTTGTATCATTTTTAAAGAATCGTACAGGAAAAAGTACGAAACTATTTCTCTTCACAAAATAGAAATTTAAAAACATTTTTCATTACATATATATTGTTCCTGAGAGACAAGAAGTTAATAAACCGTTTCATCTGTTCAAATATTACTCAATAAATTGTTTTAACTTTAAATCGAATCTTTGGAGTGTACCTACCACAGTACTCGGTAGGTGGTGAGAAGAAATTTGCGAATCAATTATCATAAAATAGTATATGCTATGTCATGATAACATACGAGTATTTTTCTGCCTAAATAAATGCAAGTTACAAAAATAGATTGCAGTTACTTACCCATACAGACGCCCATACTTTTTGTATCGTTCTTCATCAACTTCATGGATGGGCTGTGAAGAAAGTAGAACTCATGTAATAAAAATAATCATTAATAAAGTAATTTTTTTTTTGTCTTAACCATTCAACGAATGACCAAATTTGCTCTGATCTTCTCAAAAAATACATTAGGTATAATATTTATATTTCGAAATATATTTGTTATAAATATCTATTTTACGACTATAACTACCGGGTCAATATTTAAATATCTGATATATGTTGTAAAATAAAATTCAGAATATCGATTTAACATAAAAGTCGATTTAATTAATATTTTATAGCATTTTAATGTCATTGATATGTTAAAGATTTAGATTATTTTGAATTTTTTTATTTGTAACTTAATTAATATGTATATGCTCTTACTTATTGTGATTCACATCTGCACAGTATTTGTGTTTGTAGAGAATTTTATGTGTTACAACAGAATATTAGTATATTTTACATGACAAATTATGAAATTAATCATTAGAATGTTATTAGAAATTTTTTAATTCATAGTATTTAAATTTTTTGCAATTTTTTTTCTAGGAATATAGCTAATGACATTTTTAATCGAGCCACTTGCACTCTCTTGTCTGTTAAATGGTCCTAGGCAGTGGCCTAGCCAGAAATCCCTTATAAGACATTTGACACTTGAAATCGCAGAATAAATGTAGATGCTAATATCTGTTTTTATAGTTACATCTGATGTGAACGATTTCTAAATGAAATATAGTCTGTTAAGACCCTTTAAACATCCTACATTTGAAGTAAACATTCAGATAATATTATATCTTTGTGTATAACAAAATTAATACAAACTTATAATTAATTTTGGGTAGTATTTAAGATATGTTCAATACACAAACGTTTAAGAAATTTTAACTTTTATCTTATCGTATCAAAAAGTGACTAAATACAATATTTAAGAAATTAAAATATATATCTTTAATACTTTCAGGTATTAGAAATAACAGTAAAAGAAATAACAATTCAGAAGCATAAAACAGTTAATATTTTCTAAACATAAGCCAACTTTCTATTTTTTTTAAACAAATGACGCGACTATATGCAATATTTAAATAACTAATATATATATCTTTCATACTTTTGAGTATTAGCAATAACAATAAAATAAACAACGATTTAGAAGCATAAAACAATTAACATTTTCTAAACGAAGCTAAATTCCCATTTTCTTTAAAAAATGAAGAACAGCACTTAATATTAAAAAAATAAAATAAAATTGTAATCGAGTTATAAAATTTAAACACGCAATCTTTGAAAACTTGATTGAAATAATATTTAATATGAATAGAGAAAATCGGTTATAAGTTCTGTTAATGTCCCTTAACCAGCATTATTCAAGATTTGATAGATTCAGTAGCAAATTGCTTGCTTCTGCCCTGCTGGGTATTGTGGTGATATCTTAATAAGCCAGATAACGTCTACGGGAATGAAAAATTGCTTTTGTCCCGTGGTTATGTTACTAGGCTTTAGACCCAAAGGTCCCGGGTTCTATTCTGAGCCAACATCACTTCCCACAATGGTGACCGCGAACAATGAACCTTCAACCTTCATGCAACTGTAGTGGCGCCATCTACCCGCAACCAAAGTCGTCAGACTCACTTGACGCAACGATTCAAGCACGCTCGCCATAACGCTTGGCGTGACAAAAAGGTTCTCCGCTCGCCAAAAAAAGATGGGTACGGCGTATTAGACACAACAGCTACACACAGCAACCACTCACTCAACAAACCAATTCATCATCACTCAACAACAACGCATATCGTTCGTCAACTCACTGGAGGGTGAGTCTTAATAAGCCAGATAACATCGACGGGAATGAGCAATTGCTTTTGTCCTGTGGTTATGTTACTAGGCTACAGACCCAAAGGTCCCGAGTTCTATTCCAAGAACATTTCACCTCCCACAGTATCGGAGGTTTCCCAATTTTCTTCCGAGTGGTATTCTAACCTTCTCTAAGAAAAGCAACACACTCTTACCATATTGGAAATACGACTTATTTTACGAGCTACCTGGATCAAAAACAGTTTGAACAACAGAAAAATGATACATTTCTTATTATCACGTTGCTTATGAGCATTTTTGGTGATATTCTACATATATCAAAGAAATATTTAGACAACTCAAGGGATGGTATAAACAAGTCACGGACTCAAGGAGCTCAAGTTCTGCCATGTTCTCAAGTCATTGGAAGTAAAAATACTGCTTTCTTTCAACAGGTCATAATGCAATCTATTTTTGTATCTCCGTTCAACCATCAATTTATCCCACAAAGATTGAGACAAAAGGAACGAAAACAATTACCCGTAAAAGAAATTAGAAAAAGGATTAGTTCACCACCAAAGTGAAATCCTATTGACACAATGAACCCATCAAAGAAAAAAAATAAGTGGTGCGATGACTTCCAAAAAGAAAAAAAAAAGGATAAATAATAGTCAAAAACAATATTTTTACAAAGCGAAATAAATTAGTAGGTTACTACCACAAGTGAAAATACATAATAGAATGCTTTACTTACTCTCTTTGTATAATCATAGACGGAACCCACAAAGGGAGTGGGCTTTACGAAAGATAAATTTCTTTGTGACCAATAGTCAAAATTTCGGGTGGAATACCTGGAATGATAAAGCGAATTAATGCAGTAGATTGTATTAGCTTTTAAATATGACAAAATTGAACATTATATAGCGTCTAAAACACTTAAGATTTATTTTCATGATTACAAATCTGATTTTAATATTTTTGCTGTTTTTCATTTTTTTAAAGCTTAATTTTCTCAATCTTTTGACTTTCTTTATGTTTTGACTAGACGAGAGGCTGAATTCCCAAATAATACAGCTGAAAAGTTATAAAACTGATAAATTTGTTTAGGTTATTTTTTTTTTCAGAAATAAGGCAATTGTTTTTTTTAAATTCAAAATTTCTTTCTTTCAAAGAAAAAAAAGAGAATCCAACGACAGAAGAAATAACAAGTGTTAGAAGTATAAAACAACGAAAATTCTCTTAATGTCAATTAGCATTCTATTTTTCTTCAGCAAATGCAGAACTGTACTAAATATTTTAAAAAAATCCTTAAAAATTGATAAAAGAAATTATAAAATTTAAAAACATAAGCTTTGAATAATTTATATAATTTTTATGCAAAACTTAAGCTTAGCGTCCAGGGCCTGGTCAGTAACAAGTAATATAATTTTAAAAAAAATTCAATTCCAATTTAGGTCAACAAAGAAAAAAGTTATCTTAGTTACTTTTTATTAAATAATCATCAAAAAATTATTAAGTATTAAAAAAGAAGTATAAAAAAATATTGATTTTCGCAAGAATTGAATCGTATTCTCCATCTTCACGTGAAAAAGACTGAAATTCTTGTATTTTACCGATTGATCTACTGTATGATGATTTCAATTCTCATTACAAACGGCTAAAACTCTGTATAAAGTATTAAAAATTAATTACATTTAATTAATGAATTAATATGTGAAAAAATTGTATTACATTAAATGTCATACACTACAAGTTTTTAAAAAAGGCATTTGAACTTGAGTGGATGAATAAAAAGTATTTTATTGGCGATTGAAAATTTAAACAGGATTTATGAATAAGTATATATTGAGAAAGTGTGAAATAATAGTAGGAATTGAAAAACAAAATAATAAAAATTACTCGGAGATTGACCAATCTTGAATGACTACAATACATAGTAATATACATAATTTAGGGTTACAATATTAATCCTGAAGACTGCCATGTTTAGAAAGAAATCGTCTCAAAAATTCAGCTTCAATGGACATTGCTCATCAGTTGGCAGAATTTGAAAGCTTAATACAGTTATCATTTATAATTTATGTTGACTTAAAAGTTTGACACAATTTAAAATTCTACAAACTTTTTAAACCTCTCATTTTGTTGATATTACTAATATTCAATTATTACTAATATTAATTCGATTGTCATTTAATTTTGTGATCAGTTGATAATATTAAAAACTGATTTTTACATTAGAAAAAAAAGTCTTGTGGACAGATTTTTTCTGCATTTTTTTTTTTTTTTTTACAAAATCTATATAAAAGAATGGAATTGGTAATAAATGGAAAATAGGCCTTTGAACATTATTGTGGAAAAACTATTCTTTTTAAATGTTTTTGATGAAATAAATTTTAAAAGCATATACAGAATTATATAATTTCACTTCAAATATAATTTTTAATTCTGCAAATACATTTTATTAAATATTTCAATTAAAATTACATTAATAACAATAGGCACAAAAATAATATATGGCCAAAAAATATTCTTACCAATAGAACAGAACTGTGATTACAACAATGAGAAGACCTGCTATCAAAGGTCCATAAATGGAATCTGTATCCAACATTTTTAAAAGAATGATTAACAAAAATGTTTAAATTAGTATTTCTTTCAGCAGTCAAATTTCAACCTTTCAGCTGTCGAATCTCAATATCCAAACTTCTTTATCACGAATATGGTACCAAAATTTCATTTGTTTTTTCTTATATTCATTCCTTTATATCAGGTTGATTTTTTCCAGTGCATTTAATATCCAGCTGGTTCATATATGAGCGCTTTCCTTATTCTGAAAAAAAAAAAAAAAAAAAAAAAAAAAAAACAGGCAAAGAGTTTGGATATGATTCGATATTACTAAAAATATAAGATCTAGACATGTCACAAATATATAGATGCAATTTAAAACTTTAGCTTTAAAAAGATCCATTTTGGAACAATCACCAATATTTGATAACTTCCATATTTCAAAATTTAAAGTTCAAACACAAAGAAGATTCGTATAAAATTATTGCAGAATTTTCTTTGCGCATAAATTTCAATAGCTAATTTATTTAATTTTGCAAGTAACATTTAAATATATCCAAAATTTAATGCACAATGTTCAAGAGAAAAACAAGGAAACATGGCATCTCTTCCTTCGTACAATGCTGAAACATTTTTCAAAGTACAACGTTTAACTCAGCCACTATTTTCAGTTGCTGCACATGAGGAGTAACATGGGGCATTTATAATAATGGTACATTTTAAAAGTATGATAATACTACAGAAAATTACGATAGCAGTAAAAAAAATCAATAACTGAATTAAAAAACTTTTGGGGGCAGAAAAATTTCGCTGTAAGCCAAAAATTGTAAAAAATAAACAAGAAAAGGCAAAATAATGAAAGAATATAAATCAATTAAAAATCTTAAATTATAATTTTTTTTGTTAGATACGAAAATGATCTGTAGACAGATATATATGTATATATATATTCCCTATAAACAAAAGCAAGAACTAAAATTAAAAGAAAAAGAATATCAAGAATATTTATTTCGAAGATAAATTTTTATTTAAATTTAATAAAATATTGAAAATTGCAATTTGTTTTAAAGTTTACGTGGGTCAATCCAAAAATTTAACATCAATTTTATTAAATAAATATTAAAATATTCAAAATTAACTAAAAAAAGGTAAATCTGAATTATTAAAAAATGAATCATTCCACAAAAAAGTTTTTTAAACTATGTCATTTCAAAATTATAGTGCCTTTACTGCCATTTTCAAATGAAACGGGCCAAATATTTGAAATGATTCTATTCCTTCCTAATACTCAGTTATTTCCATCCTCTCTGAGTCACACAAACAATCACGAAGTTTTGAAATCCAGGAAAAAATAATGAATATTGTAACTTTTCCTAGTCCCATTAACGATAAACGGCTTTTCCAGCCAGCTGTTCCCCACATGTTAACGTCCTCCATTGTTAAAAGCCTCCAGAATTCCAGGCGAGGGATCTCCTTATCGCCGAGTTGGATGCAAAATGTTTTCCCTTTGTACAGGGACTATCATTGACACGTGTTCCAGAGAGGTTACAAAGACTCATCATTGATGGATTTCCCCCGCCAGGTTAGAGCCAGAAATGAGAGCATTCTGCTGAACGAATATTTGGATGTGGAATTTTGAATGGCTGAAATGGACCAGTGGGAAGAAAGAGGTGGAGAATCCCGCACTTTATCTCTTGTACAGAGATAAAGTGCGGGATTTTTCTTTGAAAAGAAGTTTTTTTCGGATTGCAGACTGCTGGATTTTTATTGCGACTGTTGTGTAAATATCATCAACTCTAAAATGGTGTAAATATCAAATATTTTAACCTATAATAGAACACATTGTTCTTATATATATATAAATATATATATGGCAGTAAATAAAAGAATTGCCTGAAATTCTACTATTTATTTGATCATCAGGACCAAGTCATTTATATAAACAGCAATTTCAATTATAGAGTAAAAATGCTCATCATATTGTGTGCAATTCTAATATAAGACATGCTTTTTTTTTAATAAACAACTGCTTTTACTGAGTTCTTCATAATAATACTATACTTGAGCATTTCTTTGTTCTTTTGCCTGCAACCAAATAAGGAAAGATAATAACTCTCGATTTCAAAGATGCAATATATGAAAAGACATCATCCTTATAAGGCGCATAAGCCAGAAAGAATGAATGAAATTTTGAAAGAATGAAAGAATCTAGACTTTCATCTATTGACTTAGTTTAAAGGCTAAAAACAGTGGTTTTATTATTTTTTTATCCTTGAAATAAAAAAAAATAATAAACTTTAAAGAGTCATTCAAATAAATCGTATATAACAGATACCTATATTTAATTATTGAAAGCAAAGGCAATGAATTTACACTGAAGTGACAAAAGTCACGGGATGATTGTTAATATCGTGTCGGTCCTCCTTTTGCCCGGCGAAGTGCAACAACTCGACGTGTCATGGAGTCCACAAGTCGTTGGAAGTCCTCTGCAGGAATATTGAGCCAGGCTGTCTGTATAGACGTCCATAATTATGAAAGTGTGGATGGTGCAGGAGTTTGGGCACGAACGGACCTTTCGATGATGTCCCATAAATGCTCGATGGGATTCATATCGGGCGATCTGGGTGGCCAGATCATGCGCTGGAATTGTCCGGAATGTTCTTCAAACCAATCGCGAACAGTTCTGGCCCGGTGACATGGTGCATTGTCATCCATAAAAATCCCTACGTTGTGTGGGTACGTGAAGTCCATGAATGGCTGCAAGTAATCTGCAAGCAGCTGAACATAACCATTTCCAGTCAATGATCGGTTCAGTTGCAACAGAGGACCTAGTCCATGCCATGTAAAAACAGCCCACTCCCATTATGCAGCCACCACCAGCTTGAATAGTGCCTTGCTGACAGTTTGGGTCCATGGCTTCGTGGGGTCTGCGCCACTCTCGAACTCTACCATCAGCTCGTAACAACTGAAATCGTGACTCATCTGACCACGCCACGGTTTTCCACTGGTCTAGGGACCAATCAATATGCTCACGAGCCCAGGAGAGTCGCTGCAGGCTATGTCGTGCTGTCAGTAAAGGCACTCGAGTCGGTCTTCTGCTGTCATAGCCCAAGGAAGACAAATTTCGCCGCACAGTCCTATCGGACACGTCCCTCGTACGTCCCACATTGATTCCTGCAATTATTTGACGAAGTGTTGCGTGTCTATTAACATTGATCATTCTACACAGACGTCGGCGGTCTCGGTCGTTAAGTGCAGGTGGTCGCCCACTGCGCTGTCCATGATGGGATGTGATGCCTGAAATTTCATACTCTCGGCACACTCTTGATACTGTGGATCTCGGAATTTTGAATTCACTAACGATATCCGCTATGGAATGACCCATGCGTCTAGCTCCAACTAACATTCCACGTTCAAAGTCTGTTAATTCTCGTCGTGCCGCCATAAATCACGAAAAACCTGTTCACATGAATAACTTGAACACAAATGAAAGTTCTGGAAAACGAACTGCGCATTTATACTTTTTCGCTGCGATACTACTGCCATCTGTATATTTGCATATTGCTATCCCATGACTTTTGTCACTTCAGTGTGTAATGAAATATATATTTTATTCGTAAAATTAAAAAAAAATGACTTATCTTGGGAATATGTTGAGTGGCAGAAATAAAAGTATAGTTTGCATTAAAATTATTTTTATATATGTAGCTTGTATATTATAAGTGGTAAGTGACATTTTTGTAAGTCACTTTTTGACGATTCTATCTCATTAAGGGTTGAGAAGAAGTAGGACGCTTGCATTCTCGGAATTTATTTTATTGCTAAATGTAAACTTTTCTCGTTACATTTTCCCTCTCCTGTTTTGTCAAATTAAACCCATCCTAACGTATGCACAAAAGTTCGAAGGGTTATAGAAACCGTAGCCAAGCAATACATAAATGCACGTTGTATTTTTAATTTTGTTAACTTTTCAAAACTTGCAATGCCATCTGTTGTTAACCCTGCTAAAAATATTGTCTTTGCTAGAAAATTAAATAATTTTCGTTACATGCACAGCCCTTTGATTTTTCAATGTCGCTTAAACGTATTTTTATCGATTTTTAAATTGTTGCCAAATTCATTTCATTGGATTTAAATATCAGATCACATACTAGTAGCTCCATGGAAAATCAACCATACAGTTAGACGACTATTTAGAAACATAGCTAGACACCTTCGATGACACTAAACAGAACATTGTTTTGGGGTGACGAGGAACACCTGAAAATAGGGTACCGCTCTAAATTATTTCTTCTAAATATAGCCATTCTTTTTCATTTTATGATTGATAAAAGATTTTAAAATTAGTTTCTTTTCATCAAATTTATTTTATTAAAATTTAGCCAATTTTTTGATTGATCATTTTTTTTAAAATTTAAGGTAATTCTATTGGGTTGTTCGGAAAGTCATTTCGTTTTTTTTGTCAAAATGAAAAGAAATTTTCGTTTAATGAATAAATTATTTATTAAATTATAAAATTGCCATTCTGGTCTAATACCTTTTGCCATATTTTTGGTAGTAACATGATTACACGCTCATAAAAGTTTTGGTCTTTGCTGTAAAAAAAACTGATCGAGGTGGTTTTTGGCCTCCTCATTTGAAGGAAAAATTTTGCAAATCAGTTCTGGTACTGATGTACTGTTAACACATCTTCTCCACACATATTGGCTAATTTATTTCTGGCTTGACAGCATTTTTACCTTTTATATAGCAAAAAAGAAAAAAATGACGAAAATGCTGTTTATTGCTCTCCATATTTAAAAGGGCACCATCCAAAAACTACTGCGAAGAATCAGCTGCACTTTTTCACACTCAAGCCTTGCTATATCAGCTCTTAAAACATAAAATGATTTTGCGGTTTAAGTATGAAATTGGGTGTGAAAAATACAATTAAATCCTCTGTCGGGAAAAAACGAAATTACTTTCCGAACAACCTAATATATATCTTATTTGAAAGAAAATTTTTCCCATACATTTTGTGTTGATGTGTGTGCTATTATGTTTTTTTAGCTCTGTTTATGTCTATTGAATCAAATGAATATAATATCTGTATTTATTCAGAAAATTGTGTTGAGCCGATGTGGAACACATGAGAATACAGCAATACTCTAATTTATTTCTTCAAAATTTAGCCATTTTTTAAAGTTATGATTGACAAAAGTTTTAAAAAGTTTCATCTAAATTTAGTCAATTTTTTTTTATTGATTACATTTTTTAAATTTAAGTTAATTCTGTATATTTTATTTGAAAGAAATTTTTCCCATACATTATATCTGTTAAAAAATATAATATCTGTAGTTATTCAATATCTAATCTGAATAATCGTGGAATATATTGGAGGACATCATTTTTAATTGATTGCAAATAAAATTATTTCTATTACATAAATAATTTCTTCATTTGAAAAATGAGTGTATAAAAATCGTTAGTGAACTATCAATTTTTTCAACAAACTTTCTAACTTATACGAACAAAAATCGAAATATTTTATGTCTCATTCGGGGTTCTTCTCTGAAAACTCCATGTTTCGAATATAAAAATCCAGCTTAAAAAAATCTGAGAGATCAAAACAAACACGCATTAAATGCTTTTTTACTTTTTTTACAAAAAAAGAGAGGTAATTTTAAAACTTTTTTTAGGAATAAAAATTAGGACTTGTTTTAAAACAAATATTTCACTTACTAAAAACGAAAATGCGTCCTATAGGCAAACATCTTTAAAAAAAGACGATTTTTATTAAACGAAAAAGTTAATTCTGTAGTAAGTTCATTGTTTAATAAATAATCTACTAGCATATGCATTGTGCTTTAAATTAGATAGTTCTATTTTTATTGAAGTACTGCAATTTTTGATCATTGCATATCATTAAATAACTAAATATTAATATTATTGCTAATATGGTGTATAAGTATTATTTTAAAGGACAATTTTAGAGTGTATGTAAAATACTTCCTAGTAATATTATTATTTAACAAATTCCTCTTACCAGAGTGGAACTTACAAAACAATGACAAAAAAAAATGGTGTATTTTAGCTTCAATCTTACTTCCATAGTTTTTGAATGAAAAATATTGAAGGCATAGCATAAATAGTCAAATTAGTTAAAATTTACTGCATAGTAAAATATATTGCGACCTTTACAGATAGAAAGATTGGAACTAAGTTAATTACAATAATAATCAGTGGGAATGGTCTACCCAAAAGTATTTCGCATACTGTCTAATAAATTTGTCATACCAAGAGAACCCCACACATCAGCATGAATTTAGTATTTTTGATGAATCTGTCGTGTTCTTGGCGCGTTATTTTGTGAATAAACCCTTGCATGCGTTAAGTATCGAATTTGTGTGTCGAAATTGTGAACCCGTTTTTCTCAACCGATTGAAAAAAATTGGTACAAAACTGCACTTATAGCCACAAAATCCGTAACAGATTTGATATATTTAAGTCATTGGGTTTTGAATTATTGAGTTTATATGCTTCTGAAAGCACCGACTGACAGACAGTTAACCCGAAGATGGATTCGGTTGAAAATTTCACAAGCATCTATACTAAAGATGTTAAATTTACGTACTGAATTTTGCATAACCAGCTTTTTTTTTTTATAGTTAACATGTTAACTTCTATTCGAATAGAGTTCTATTCCGGATAGACGGAAAATTTCACTCAAAATTTGATGGATGTCTGTTAATATGGTGAAAAGACAGTGCCAATTTCAACGGTCGAGCTAAAACCATTTTTGAGTTATCTTTGTCACAGAGAGACGGACATTTTACAAAAATATGTTTTTCGAACTCGAGGTGGTGGTTTAAAACATGGGGATTTGCAAAATCTTAAATTCGAATTTATTTGACGATCGCTAAATTTTTACTATACTACTTATACGAGAAAGTAAAGATTGAAACATTCCTCATTCATGTGCTAAAATGTAAGAAAAAAAATTAAAGAAAATATAATCATAGAAAGACAATAAATATTTGAGGGGTGCTAAAAAACTAAAAATAGAATAATCGTGAGTGCACATTAGCTACTTAGAATTTTCGATCTGTAGCTTATTAGAAATTGGATGAACTATCTATTACAAAATTTCATCTTCAGGAAGACGCAAAAAATCAAATATGAAATTAATAATCTTTTCATAAAATGTGCTAAGCCGATAAGAATAATTCGCAAATTGGATTACGACCTCACAGCAGAAAGAAAATAAGATCGATATGTTCTTTCCCAAATTAGAAAAGGCTTTTCCTTCCATGTGATCGTGACGTAATTTGCTAATGTAAACATTGTGGCATCTGGAAATGCTCTGAGCTGTTATCGATATACTCTGAACTAAATGAGTAGTATTGGAAAATCTTTGAAATAGAAAATGACCTTGTTTCATTGAAGAAATTCAAATTCAGATGCATAAAAATTTAATATTTATAAATTTCTATCAAAAGTAATAGTAATATTTTAAAACTCTATGTTCTGAATAAATTTATTATTAATAATATAATTACTCAGGATATCTTTTTTTTCATTATTCATCAAAAAAATATTTCATTTAATTAATTTTATGATGTTGACAGTTTATTAAAGATTTTAATGAAAAATTATCACATTGAAAGTTTACATTATGTTTATTTAAAGAATGCATATCAAATAAGACATATAATAAACAAAAATATATTATAAATTCCTTTGCTAAATATTTATTTGCTTGTAATAAATATTTCTTATAATTCTTTCGTCAATAATATGTTAGAAAGTATGAGGTGTTTTTTTTAACCCAATTAAACAAGGAAGAAGTTTGAAAATGAGTATAAACTTCAGTACACAGTATATATGAGTAAAAAATGAGTGTAAAATGAGAATAAAATTCAAGAGTGAGTATAAAATTCAAGATTTCATACTCATTTTCTAGAAGAATCTTTTTCAAGTTTGATATTTGAAACTTTGAAATCCGGTATTTGAATATTTTAATCATTAAGAACTCTTTTACCAGTCTTCTTGAGTTAGATCAGTCGAAAATATCTCTAACATATGTTCTCAGCATAACTAACTGCAATTTTCATCAGTGGAATGTTCGGAATAGTTTATTAACAAAATCCAAATCCTCATGTAAAGTCAATCAAAAGCATATATTAAGAATAAAGCTACACATATTGAGAATAAAGCTAAAATGACTCCAGTGATGAAATTCTAAATGATTACTTAACAAGAAGTTATGTAAAATATTTTGTTAGAAGTAAAAATGAATATCTTAAAATCCTGACGACAGTACTAAAATTCAGATAGCGAAATATAAATTATGTTGTTAATGTAAAAATGCTTTATGTCGCTAATACATAAATTTAAACTCAAAAACTATTTTTATCATTAAAATTTTTTTACAAAACACATTTTTTGAATATAAATTTTTCTTGCCAATCATAAAAAGATTGTATGAAGTTGGTTTTCATTAAAAAATGATTTATTTCTTCCCTGTTAAAAATTCAGTTATGTTATAATGATAATAATTTTAAACTTTTTAAAACCAAAAGTACATATTAAAGGAAGAGTTAATATTTATTAGTAAAATTCAATTTAAAAGAATTTGCAGTAGAATTTTATAAACTAAAGCCAGATTAAATAAAAATCACAAAACAATTAGATTTGAAAGCAAGACGTTACAAAAATGTTACCTCTTTTTGATAAGAAACAAAGCAACCTCTTCTGAAACAACCGATGTCCTGAAAATTATTGATGATAAACGTGACAAGCACAATATATCCAAATATGAACAGATTACAGAAAACGCACTGCTTCAAATTCAAACCCACGCTTCGCTATCACGATTCTTCCTCAATCCCTATAGCAACGAGACGATTACAACGCCACATCGATGACCTTCAATTTGAGGGAAATACTAAAAATTGCGTTTTTTGCCTGCTGTCTTTGTGAAATATGCCAAACATTGTTTCGTATGAACATTGTTTTGGAACATTTCTGAAAATTATATCCTCAAAAAAATGGTTAATGTCATTATTACATGCACTTGTAGAATTCTTTATAAATTGAAATGTCATGCAGTTTTGGAGCCTTTCTAAAAAATATTATTTATTCCGGAAAACAATTAATGCCATTATTTCATGCATTCGTAGAATTTTTTAAAATGTGAAATGCTACGAGTTTGCATTTTGCCCTAATCAGAGCGCCTCAATTCCATGAAATTGAGGCGTTCTTCCACAGTACCAACTAGGATACTTCAATATAGTTCCACAACATGAGACATTCTAGTTTTTACCTATAGTCTTAGGCGGGTTTCCAACTTATTGATTGTTTCGGGCTGCTTAGTTAATCAAAAAGTCATAGGCAGGCCGATTTGTTTAAAAAAATTATTCGTACAATTACCAAATAAATGGATAAATTTTCTTAAAAATTGAAAATTCTATGAATTACAAATTATGAAAATAATACCAATTCTGTCAAGTGTAATTGGTAAATCCAATCTATTTGAACAAGAGAAGTTACGCATTTATTTAATAAAAAAAAATCAGTTTTATGAACATACGTCATTGAAATCTATAATTTTTTCCTTCAAGAATATCAAGGAAAGAAAGTTTGTAGAAATATATCCTTCATTCATCCTACTTTTTGAAATAATAACACATCAAACTAGAATCGTGTGATTTGAGATGATAATCAGTTTTCTATGCCAAGTTTAAAGTCCAAAAGAAAAACTATAATTCAAAATAATACTGACAAGGATGAAGTGAATTTGAATATTATTTTAATTATATTGGAGGCAAAAATAGGGAATGTTTGGCAATTTTATCATATTTTTTGCAAACTTTTAGATACATTTTATGACTTTAAAATTAGTTTTATTTATATTAATGGCATTTAATTTTTTTATTTACATTTCTCTATTTATTATGAGTATGAAATATCTCATCATTTATTAAAATTGAATTAAAATATTACAGAACAATTTTGTTAATGCTTGAGTATGTTACATTTTGTTTAAGCATTTCATTGTGTAGTGTGAAGAATATAATTATTTCTTACAAAGCCATTCAGGATGTGGTTTGAAACTTTTTGACTTGAATTTTATTTTAATTGAATAATAATGTAAATATTTCAATCTACTCCGATTTACTTTATTGAAGAATAGCGTTTTTTAATGAGAATAATATTTGTGAGTGGGTACTTCAATCAATTTATCTTTCCTTTTCTCTCTCTTTCTCTTTCATTTACTTTTAAGAATGTTTGGTCTTACTTTGCTATTCTTGGCTGCCATCCCTATTAATAATATAGTGATAACCAATTAATTATACATTGGCTATTGTTACGGCTAGAATAAATTAATTGTTTAAATTTTTAATCTAATGAGATAGCGGGAAGTTGTGAAAATAATGTGTCCCAAAATTAATGCAACATTTGAATTTGACACCCATTCTTGCAATAAAGTTTTGGTAAGTCTATTAAAAAACCCATTTGGCAGCTGATTGTTTAGGGTTAGCAAATATAAAGGGTTATTTAATAGAGCAACATGTTAACGCAAGATTTGAATTAAATAAAGAACACGTTTTTTTTCCCTTGAAATTGTTATATTTTTATTTAATCGTACAGTATACAGGATAGGGTTTTATATGGAAAAACACATAAGGCAAATGGCCTCCACGGTTTTCTGACACATATGCATTTTGCTGAAATTTTCCATTACCATAAACATAGTTGATACAATTTGCATAAACGTGGTTAAATTTCGTTGGAGGAGCGATGAATTTTTTTCAGTGCAAGCATGCTTGTTGGTATATACATTTGACTTGACTACTTTTGGCTTGTTTGGACATGCCTTATACACTTGAATCAAATAATCCCATAAAAAGAAATACAGTGGTGTTAAATCGTACGATTTAGGCAGTCCATTCTCAAATTTTCGAACTGCGGTCATCAGAGTTTCATTATTTTTAAATTTTTCAACAAGAAAATACATTAGTCTATGGTATAACGCACCATTTTAACTAACCCTAAATTATCAGTTGGGTTTTTTTCATTAGAGTTGCCAGACTTTTATTGCCCGAATGATAACAAATTCAAATCTTTCGTTAGTTTTGTGACAGCCTTTGAAAACCGTCAATGTGCAAAATGATCTTTTGCACATTGTAGATGTTCCCTGGATAAGAGAATTTTGAGTAATTACTTCACAAATTTAATTTGTTTCTCATACTATTAGAGATATACTTCAATGAGTAGGCTTGGTTTGAATAACTGAAGATATAAACTCCCTTTGTTAGTTATGTATAAATAACTCTTTGGCTTTGATATTATACTGTTAATCAGTAAAATCTCAAATGTCTTCTTTTTTTGTTCTTTTCTAAGCCAGCCTTTTACTTAATCATATAAAAAATGTACGGAAAATGTTATATCGTTGTCATAAAAAAATCAATCATAAAAATCAATTAATGAATTTTTATGATTTAGACCTTCCTGATTTCAAAAATGGTATTTTTGGAATTATGTTTATTGCTCTCTTTGTTTTTGAGTGCGATAACTCAAAAATACTATGAGCTAGTTGGATGAAATTTCGCATACAGATTTAATTCCAAATTTGTAGATTTCAGCCGTTTGTGAACGAAATTCATTCAGAAGTTTGTCTAACCAGATATCGAAGTGAATGCGATAGCTATATTATGACTTATACAGGCACAATTTGTTCCATAGTTAAAGTATTTAAATTATAGAGCCATATCACATTTTGAACAATGTTAATCAAAGAGTTGACAGTCTATCGCTTTATGCTTTCGCATAAGTGCAAGGGTGGCAATTTAGAAAAATGAGATTCTGTACATTGCTTTAGAATCGAAAAATACAATATTAGGCTACAATTCTCAAAATTTTGATGTATGTACCTCTAAAAATCTCACTCGTGATATTCAAAGTCGTATCCAAATTCACAATTTTATCCAAGTGAAGGAGGAATATCCTTTTTATTGGAGAGTATACTAGAAAGCATTGGATGGACAGTTCCCACAGTTTTTCTCACACAATTCACTGTAAAGGAAATATGGAAGTTGGAAATAAAATTTTATCGATTAAAGATGAAGTTAAAATGGAATAAAAAAGTGGAACTTCCACGCCGATTCGGATTTTAGAGCAAATACTCTATCACGGTCCTAACGGAAATATGGAATTCGAACTTTCCCAATAATTTCATATCTTATTTACTGCTTCGGCTTTATTTTTCAACCATTTTGTGTTAATATTTGTATTAAAGAATAACAAAAATATTACTGTTAATTATGCATTATTTTGAGTTTCTAATCCAAAATCAATAAAATAAAAGGTAAATAATC
>JAPMOQ010021077.1:1192633-1210597 GCA_026543055.1 Argiope trifasciata
GCGCCAAGATTATAACATATGAATCTGCTGACTCACGTTTTCCAACACATTACTTGGGCTTAATTTTTTGAATTTTTACTTCTTAAATCATTTAATTTAATTCAGTAAAGAAAACAATCTTTTGCAATAGTTTTCTGAATCAATATTTCTGTTTCTGTAATGCAATATTTAGGTGTATACTTAATGATTTCAGAAATAGATCTCGAAACTCATTTTTTATAGTTACACCAAATGCTTCAAGCCTCACACATTTACAAAAAGATTTGAAAGACCTGTTCTCGTTTAGTTAGCCCAGCCAAGGAGACTTATAGGTTAAGTACCAGGATCCAGACAAAGAAAGAAGATAGAAAATGCAGTGGATTTGTTTGTTGGGAAGTTTGTCAAGTTAGCCGATGAAGTAACCATCATACATCATGATAAATGAAATCTATCCAAAATATTCCTATTTTAATATTCAGTAATTCATTACTAAAATTTAGACATATAAGTAGTTTATATATTTCATCGTTATGGGTGCAAATAATTTAAAAAATTGTTAATTCATAGCATATTGATTCAATTATTACTGTAACAAGTGTACAGCCCAGCTAAAAACCTAATTAACTTAAACTGTGAAAATTGAAATTTTAAAATCAGTATATAAACAATGAAAATAAATGTATTCGTATCTGTCTATGTATATTTCTGTAATGATGTTCTTCACTCCACAGATTTGATCTACGGCTTCAAAATTTTGTATATGTGTGTGTATCTTGGAGAGTGAAAATATTCGCTTGGGGCGCTGTTTTTAAAAGTTTAATTTTAATTAATTAGAAATAATCGAATTTCTTTTCGTTTTTTCGTGATAACTTCTCAAAATATTACAACATAAAAGTGAATTGATACTATCTCAAATTGTTTTGAAGAAATGTCTTTTTATTCACATTAATAATCATAAATTCTTTTTTCTAAATTTTGCAATTTTTTTAAAAAATTTGATAATTTATTTATTGCTTACTTTTCAGCAATTGTTTACATTGTTGGACTGAAGTTAAAATTGTTTTCACTGTTTCGTCAATCCATTTATTTTCTTCCAATATTGAATGCAAAGCAAACAGATTCTTTTTAAAACTGTACAATTTACAAGATAAATAAAAAAAAAAAAGTGAAGATTACAGTAGAAGATAGAAAAATGAACTAAGTCAAAATGAGATTTCTTCTTAACTATGAGAACTAATAACTTGACTAAGTATATTTTTTAATGATAAAAAATATACAGTTTTTTAAATATTTATATTTTTATTATTTATTTTAACTGATGCACATATCAATAACAACGTAATATGAAATTAAAATATACATCTATGTGTTAAACTTGCAGATCATAAATAAGACCCGATTAACCTCTATGAAATAATTGTCTTATAGAAATATAATGAAAAGATCAAAAGTATATATTTTGTATAATTTCTTTTCAATATGAGCATTCAAAAATTCAAAACAACCACAACATGACTTTAGTTATTAATTCAATGACTTTTACATATGACCAAACTAATCTGAGAGCAAACACTTGCTGTCCATCAAAAAGCACTTCCCCTAATGATTAATATTGACTTTCCACTTTAAACACAGAAAAACGATTGTTTGATATTTTTTTTTCTTTTTGAAGAGCAAACGAAACAGGAAAAGTAACGGCTTGGAACAAAAACAAACAACAACAACAACAAAAAAAACCTTTAGAAGTCGAAAAGCATCAAGTTAGTATCTTTTTTTCTGCGACTCTTCGGAGGAGTTTTATTTATTTTATTTGAGAGCATATGTTGAGGTAAAATTTTACACTGTCAGTTATAACCAGTTTTTGTCGTGAGTTAATTTTTAGTGGGTTTCGTAATGATCAATCAAAAACACAATAAATGTGCGTATGTTTATAAAAAAGGAAAACAGGAAGATCACTCCAGCCGTAACTGAACCCATTCAAGGTTATAACATAATAGTGTGTATGAGTGGTAATTTACATTTCAAGCATTTGTTTCCTTCTAGTTTCTTCTATTGTGTTTTTCAAAAAGAAAAGACATGAATATTAAATAATATCACAATAAAACCTCTGACATGCTTACAAAAACAAACTTCAAAATGACGGACTATCTAATATTCGCTCAACATGTGTTAAATTAGTTATTTCAACCGTACAGTATAATGTTGCAGGTTTATTTCTTGATGTTATAATCAATTTTAGTAAAAATTTATCATTATAAAAACAAGCGATACCATTAAATTTGGAGTATCTTTAAATTTTCAACACTGAATCTATTAGTTTAAAAAAAAAAAACTTTTACATAGTTTCATGAATACATACATATCTCTTATATATTTTTGGGAATACTTTTTTATAATTATATTCCTATTTCTGAGCATATTGAGACATTTTGTATGAAGTATAATACATATCGATATTTTTGATAATTTGATTTTGTACGTAAAAATTAAAATAATTATTCTCCAAGTATTATAGAACCACCATGCAATTGAAATTACATTTTATCATAATTATTTTTTAATTTTGTTTCTGATGTTCTTTTGTTTTTGTTGATTTGGAATCAATTTGAATAATAATGATTGAATTTACAACTTTACGTTCCCCCCTCCCATTTGGAGACATTTAAGTGATCGTGAAGTTATAATAACTTTCCAAATATTAAAATGAAGGGAGTCAAGGCAAAACAGCATTTCAACAAGAATTTTTACAACTGAAACATTACATTTTTTGTATTTATGGTTTCATTTTATTTAAATAAATGGAGTTTACATAATCTGAAATCAATTCAAAGCAAAAAACAATATCAATTAACTCACAAGAATATTTACTTCCTCTCTATGAGTGTACTCAATTCCCTTTTGAAATTTTTTTTTATTATAGGTGACCTGACAGAGGGGTAACGTGTCTTCCCCATGATTTGGGCTTCTCAGATTCGAGTCCCAGTTCGATAATGGCTGTTCTTCTTCTGTATTTTATCTGTGGGATGTGTGAATGTGTGTGCAAGTGTTTGAAAAGTGTTTGTAGAAGCGAATGTGACCCATGAAGTAACTAAGACGTACTCTTGGCTACAGTTGGTGTTAGTGAAAAAACAAACAAGAGACGTCAGTTTCGGTTTAAATCGCAGACAGATAACTGTCAGCAGGATTGTAAAGGACCATAAGTAACAATATTTTTCTTCTGTTGGAAGTAAAGAGGTATTGCAATAGTCAAAAAGTTTGAACTTGAGATATTGATGAATCTCTGCGTTTTAGAACTCTTATATTTAATACATTTCTCTTTCTTCTTAAAATCAAATTAAGAAATAAATTTAATTTTATCTCAATAATCGCTTCTTTAAGTTTACCCAACAGCTATAAATATGAGATTTTGATATTTTAAAACTTTTGCCATGTTATTAAATTTTAAAAGTCATGAATCCTTGCAAAACATTTTATATTTAATTTGATGCATCAAAGAATTCTAAAAATTTCTTTTTATTAAAACATTGAACAAATATTAAAAAAATATGAGTAAATTCCATATAACAAGTAAATAGTATTATACTGAACTTTCAGCTGAATATAATTCACCTTTAAAGATTCAAAATGAAAACAAGTTAAGCAGAAAGTCACAATTAGTATCTTTTAGATTAAAATATTTGTCTTTCTTTTTGTTTCAGGGTTTGCAGTTGCATGCTCTTACTGACGGTACTGATTCATCTGTTTAAGAAGGTGTCATCTCTGATTTCCATCAATAGTACTATTTCTTTTGGTTGTAGAACACCTTGCTGACCCAAATGGAATTCCAAAGGAACCTGCGGGAAACGATTTACAAAACAGTGCATAGACATTTAAATAAAAAATAATTTAAAATATTTTATAGATATATCTACAAACTGATCCAGAATAATTATACAATAATAGTTAGAAGATAAAAGCATATGATACCTAGCAATAAAAAAAGCTTATTGGGAATGAAAACTAAAGGGCAGATGGAAGGGATGAAATATGTTTACATGAGATGGCATGCTCTTTGTGTGTACTTGGCACACTCCCAAACAACGTTCAAGATTCCCTTACAGTTATATCAGGTTCGAAATATCATTGATATTGTTACCTGATTCAACGAATTTTTTGCTTGTGTGGTGGGTGTGTATGGTGTAAAAGATAAACAACAACGATCTGTCCTTCAGAAGAAAAACACAATGACGACGTTTATTTACAGCTCGAAGACAGGACAGCACAGAGCCGGCAATTATTTACAGCGGAGACAAATACACGGGACAGCCCAGCAGTACTCTACAGCAGGCAGTAACAGACAATGACAAGAGCAGTCCACAAGTAGAAATTCGTAGTGACTATGTCCACAGACACAAAGCGACCAGACAGGATTCAGCATCTCGGAGTTTTGCTCTATGGTCACCCCAGGCGATTGAAACTTCTGTTGTCTCCTATCGTTTTCGCTGCCGACTCACTATTTCAATTCGCGACTACTTCCCAGTTCAGAACTCCACGGTTCACGACGACGACACAACGGGCTTCTACATAATACGGCAATTCAGCACTCTTTGGTTGGTTGGTATGCTCCCGGCGACCTCTCCGTTCATAATTCCTATTCACGGCCAATTCAAGACCTCTCAGTTCAAGTCTACTCCATCGACTGCAACTTCAGCTTCTGATTGCCAGCCTTTTATCGCCAAGTACTGGGATCTCTTATGAGACGTCAGATACATATTGCAGTAAATATTCTTTCTTACCATGACATTATTAGAGCGGGAAAGCAAAATTACAGGTTCGTAGCAATATTGTTATGATTCTGTAATGTTGCTTCCCAGTTGTTGTTGTTGCTGAGTTCCATAGTAGGAAAGAAAATTTTAAGGACATTTAAAACTGGATGTTGATAGGATACAGGATGAATGACCCCTCGGTTTGGTGATTTGGAGACAAAATGGATGATACTACATTTAAAAACAGTTTTGGCGATAGGTTCGTTAGGATGTGATTTAAAATTATCTTTCGAGATCCTCCTCTGCTTTGTCTTGACAACTATAACAGGCTGTGAGAACGAGTTGGAGTCAGTTATTTGAATTCTGCTCTAATTAATAGGTGAACGAATTCTCTTCCTGTGCGTTTCGAACTTTTGTTGTTGCTCTGCTTGCATTTGTGGAAGGTGACCTGGCTCGGTATAGAACTCGGGACCTTTTGGTTAGAAGCCACGTAACATAACCACTAGTTAAAAGCAATTGCTAATGTCCCGTAAATGTGATCTGGCTTATTAAGATATCACCACACGTTTTGCTGTTTGGTAGAAGCGCTGCTGTTTATTGCTTGTGTACGTTTTGGCTTAGTTATATTAACGTCAATCAAAGCAACACGGGGGCTATTTTGGCCACGCCACACCAGCGGGAGGACGTTTGGCCTGACAGATTTAACGAGCAAGAGACCCCCTCACACGATGGTTCTTCGGTGGAATCGAGTCTCGAACCTGAGACCCTCCGGTTTCGAAGCCGAAACTTTACCACCAGGCCACCGTGGCCTGTGTACGTTTTGGCCGTGTTTGATCGTCTCGACATATTGTATATTTTCGCGCCTTCGGGTTAATAAACGTTGTCATTTGTAATTGAGGGCTGTTGACTGTGTCACCTAAAAACCACTACTAGCTAATCCATTGTCTTTACGGACTTGATGGAGGAATTTACGTAACAATATTAATATTACTACTCAATATATCCTATATATCCAATATATCCGATAGTCACTTTCATAATGCACATACTCTTGATAAGTATTCCCAATGTCATATCAATAGCCATATCATTTGCAATGTCCAGAGTGCAAAAGTTTCGAGTTTAGGAACTCGTGACTCAGAGCGACTAAATTGTCATGACCGATTGCAAAACAAGCTATTACGAGTCATTAAATACCATTCACCCACCCATTTTATAATCTCTTTTCTTAATCAATATATTTAATAAATTTTTTATTGTTAAATATATTATAAAAAATTTGAATTGCTTATGTAACGAGTTGGTGACAATATTGATAAATTTCTTCGATAAAATTCCTAATATAAAATAAAGGCCTATTATAAGCTTACTTTAAAAAGACTATAGAATATATAAGAGTACATACCAAATGTTATGAGAGCTATAGATATTAAAATATGTATAAATAAACACTGAGCGATGCATATATTTCAGTTTTATGTAATTTTTATGTATTGTTTGCTAGAATTTTTGCACCTTAAGTAATGCGACCTATTTTGTTTTATAAATAAATTATTTAAAAAACAAAGAAGGTTACGTCCCCTCCTTCAATCTACTACGTTGGCCTTCAGCATGAAGTTTTACCTTTATAAATAATTTCAATAATTTAACTACTAAAACTGCATTGATGTAAGTAAGCTTTAGCTAAAAAGCTATGACTATCGTCAATTTTTAATTAAAAAGTTACTTTCTATGATTTTCATTAACTTTTGATTAAATTTCTTGAATTTTTTGTTCGTATGCAAAAATATCTAGCTCAATGTGTTGTATTACGAAAAGCATAAAGCTTAAAGTTTCATATAATCTTTATATGTCTCAACATTACTGAAATATTCATTTGGGAAAAAATATTATTTATGTTTTATGTCGATCAATTTTAAATATCAACAGTTATACTTCCTCTCTATTTCCTCATTTCCTTTGTCAAATTTCTGACTCATGAAAACATTCTTTTTTCACCAGAAAGCGTGAGAAACACCGTTTCTATCGTCCTCGGTGGTCTGGTGGTAAGGTCTTGCAGGTTCAAGGCTCGATTCCACTGAAGAACCACCGTATAAGCGGATCTGGTGCACGTTAAATCATACTGAAAGTGGGAGGGTCAAACGTCCTTCCACTAGTGTGGCGTGGAAATTTGAAGAGGGGGTGCCAGCTCAGGTGTTATCCTCGTCATCTGAACGAGGTTCAAAATTACGAGGCCCGCCCCCAAATAACCTTAGTGTTGCTTCAAAACAGGGCGTTAATATAACTAAACTAAACTAAATCTGTTCCTATCATTTTACAAATGGAAGATGCTGTATTCAGGACCGTACCTTTTTACTTTCGTGAGCGGAACAAATGTGCTAATGTACCAGTTTAGTTATAGAAATTAGAACTGATCTTTTTTTCAAACCTCATTTTCCCATCGAACTAAGCAGGGAACAAATGCATTTCATTACTGCTTGCGAGTTGCAGCAGATATAAGTGTAATTTGTAGTTTCTAATATGTTTTCATTGATTGGAAATTAATTGACATTGAAAGCTATGAAAGGAATGTTATTTAATTATAATAATACCTCATTATGATACTATTTAATAATTAATGGATTTAGATATTTGCTACAGTGCATAAACCTTGGTCATTTCCTTTTTTGCTATTCGTGCCAATCAACTTTTAAATAATTTCAGTATAAATATCTCACGATTCTTAATTCGGGCTTTTATAGTTAAATTTTTCTCAATTAATAGATTATAAGAAAGAGGATGAACTATAAATGAAGAACTTTTATTATGAGGTATTCCCAATGAAAAATTAAAAAAAAAATTCAGAGATTTCTATTTCTAAACAGGGGTAATCGGTTCTGCTGATTACTGGATCTAAAACTGGAAGTCGCCCTTTATACAATAATCTTGCAAAGAAAAAGACCATGAAATTACGTTAACACAAATTTGGATTGAAAACAAGATGTTTCAGAGGAAGGATACGGATGTCAATAAGGATATATTAAAGGTTAACCATACTTTTGTTTCTGAACACCTATTGATCTTGAAATTAGAAATAATGAGCGCAAGGCAGACTTTTATCTGCATGAGAGCAAACCGCATCCCCAAACAATTTCTGGGTCCAGCTCCAAACGGGAGATAAGAATAAGGATCTCGTTGGGTTTTTGCTTCTGACGTGAATCTACGGGAAGGAAATTGTATGTAATATGAAACATAAAAAAAACAAAAACCATTGAGTTATAGTATATTATTATCTATAAGTAGAACTTTGTATGTTATGAACAATGCGGATAACTTTCATTCCCTCTAATTAGCAGAAAAAAATTCTTTTTTTGCGCTTGAAGTTTTGTGTGTCTTAATTTCTTTTTCCTATTAAATTTTTGTTTGTGAAGAATATTTAAACAAACTCACTTGCCACGTTTTCGTGATAGACGGAAGTGTTGTTGCATTTTGGAGCACCTTGGTTCCACTTTCGAAAGAGTAACAGGATTGATCAAGCAAAAATGTCTTTGTTCCCGTGGCATAATTTTTTAAAATGTTCCTTTTTACTAAAAAATTACCATATGTGGCAGAGAATGACAGTGATCACTAAGATAAAGCTTCCCGAAATTTTAATTGGAATTTTTATTAAAATTTAATAAGATTTTAAAGCCTTTTTCCTCATTATTTTTGGAGTACATTATTACCTAAATATCATTTTTACATCATTATAAAATGAAATAAAATGCTTTTAAGATATTTCGTTTTTATTATTATACTATCTTTTCTTCTAATTTCAGAAATATATCGAATATTAATCGTTACAGATTAAAAAACTCTCTTTAACACACATAAAACAAAACACATTTATTTTGATTTTACGCCTGCAGCACCGTGCGGCCAGACATTTCAAAAACACACAGCCAGTGACGTTGCCATACAGAATATATATATATTTTCAAACCACAGAATTGTTGCCAGATAATACTGAAATATTTAAATGATAAAAAGTACACAGAGACAGTATATAAAAAAATAATTATGAGAAAAAATAAAAAGAAAGACAATACATAAAACATACAGATACACTCAACAAATATATTTTTTAAATATATTTTACTTTAATACTTTTCATTGTTTTAATTATTTGATTTAGATTCGCAGGCTTTGCGATTTTATTAATTTCTGTTTTTGTGTGAATGTTGTCATAATTAAATGCGAATTTAAAAAATGAAACGAATTCCTTCACCTGTCTGGATCAAACCTTTCTGGATCTAGCCAAAGTTTGGGATCCCTGTGCATGGCAAAGACTGGAATGGACAGAATCATACCTTTGGGAATAAGGATGCCTGTGTACCCCAATTTGTACTCAGCATCTGAGTAACGCTCCAGTCTGCAATAAAAATTAGAGATTTCGTTACTTGCTAATGTTTTTTTCATATTTGTCCTTTCTCACTGCCCAAACACTTTATATCTACCTTGTAATATTTTTATATACAAAAGAATTGTGGGTTTTAACCAAAGCTGTGTTCAATCGCATATGGATATGCAGACAACTTCTTGAATCTGCTGTCTTAATGTCAACAAGGAAATGTTCAATTTGGTGGAACTTTTGGCATGATATGTGGGCTTGTACATGTAGCGTTATTTGGAACTCCTGATATGCCAAGAGATGAATTTGCTTAGTGATAAATCCAAATTCACCTGCACCCATTCATGCATATTGTAAATTCCGACAATTCCAGTAGAACCATACGATATTCCACTTGCCTATAATTTCTACGGACTGGTTCCAGAAACATTTTGGCTTTAGACACTTCGATTGGTCATCTAAATTTCCAGCCATTAACCTTATCGAACATATGTGTGATGCCTTATAGCGTACTGTTCGGAAGAGATGTCCCCACATTGTTACCCAATATATTTGTGGACTTCCGTATAGAATTCATGATGTAAGTTATCTACAGTGTACTTTGAGACATTAAATGATTTCATGCCATGTCATCATATCATGTGGCTACTTTTCAGCTCTCTTAGGGCTCAACATGATGTTTAGACTTACCACTTTATCTTGTTCTTTAATTCACAGATAAATGATTATCCTTTAAAAAATTTAAATTGATGCTCTCAAATATTTTTTTACATACTTAATCCATTTTATAGATATTAATACAAATCTTTATAGCCAATAGTAATTTAGCATGATCATAAAGGAAATGAATCCATCATTTGTTTGATGTCAGGAAACCTAATATTTAAAATTCTTCGATACAATTTTAAAACCTGTCTCCACATCAATTATCAAGCACTTTATTTCGAAAATACATAAAAGATATTACTGAGTTTGTCTCTGCTTTACAAATATTCACCGTCTGAAAAATGATTCTTTTCATAAACCAAGCTTAAATATAAGAGAGGCGCAAAAAATATGATAAAAAACCTTCAATATTTATATATATATTTAAAAATAAACGGAGACGATTAAAAAAGAGTGCAAGCAATTCATTAAAATAAGTGATTCTATTATTAATGGAAACTAATTTGCAAAATTTAGTATGTTTACTAATGATCTTGTATTAAAGACATCAATTCATTTGCAATATTACTTTGGGGTACTTTACTTAATCTATTATTTACCAAGGAATGATTAAAGTTTTTTGAAATTGAAATTGATGTTATAAAATCAATCTTTTTTAATAAACCCAATCATTTAATGCATTTTTACTGGATGGTAATTTAGAATTATCATAAAAAATCCAATCCATTTTTCTAATTGGAAATACATTTAATTTTTTAAAATTTGCTTATTAAACTATCAAATCATTTCTTCACCAATTATTAGGCATTTAAGCTCGCAAATGCAATTTTTTTTACAATAACAGAAATAAATTTTCGTTATAACCAGTTCAATAAGCGATATTGAATATTGAATTGAAGCAATAGTTCAATAAGCAAACTGCGCAAGAGCGCAATTTTAGCTTAGTCCGTAAAATTTTGAAACACTTGGTAATATTAAATTAAAAGAGATGTTTTTTTTTTCAAATTTGCAAAATTTATTTCGACAAATGTATTAATAATGATCATGGTATATAGAATAATTATTACCCGATTTAGAAAGGTATGGCATTTCTTCTTTTGTTGGTGAAATTAAACTCCATTCGAGCAATTCGGCATTTCATTTTCTTTTTTCATTTTTTTACAATTTTAAATGAATAAGAAAACATCATCAGTTCTGGAGTACATAAACAGGCATCTGGAATATGAATAAGGTGATATCTACCTGGCAAAATGAAATCTAAAAATAATTTCATTTCAACATTTACCCCGATTTTATGCCTTTTCTACTTGATAGGAGGGAAAACAACGGGACGACCGAAATCAATCCAGAAAATAAAACAGAGCAGATGTATGAGAAATTTGTCAAAATATTTGTTTACTCTTTTACTAAGTTTTGAATTATTGCTTCAAATTATATGGTTCCTTATAACACCAACATCAAAAAGCGAAGCAAGTTTGCTTTTTTCCATTCTTCTGAGACTATCTATTTATATTTCTATGATTCGGATCAAAAATAGTATTTGTGTGTTATTAAAGAAACTTTCAGCGTTGTCTAAACATTTCTTTACTGCTCAGAAATTGAACACTTTTAAAATAATTATCATTCTGTTCATTATATTTATGTTTGTTGGAAATTTAACCGCCACAGCTGCAGTTCGAAGTAAAATATTCAGAGGATATATACTCCGAAAAGCACGATCTATCAGTTTCATCAATCAAGAACTCCAGCTATTGCTGTTCTACTTGCGACAGATCACATTGTATTTGACTCCTTTTTCTGTGGATTGTATAATAATCTGTTTTATTGGCTTTTATTGTTTAGTTTGTAACTGTTTGAATTTATTTTACAACGAATTTATTTCAAAATCGCGTATTTTAATTGCGGAAAATAATTATGTGAGAATTTTACATATCTATCAAGAATTAAACAGTATAATGGCATTAATCGACAATCTTTTTTCTTTTCCTGCTTTCATTGCAGTGCTGAATTGCATGAGTGAAATATTTTGGTCATTCTACTGTCTTACATTTTTTCCATACTCTGACAGTCTAATCACTTTAGGCATGATTATAAAATTTATAATTGGTTTTAGTAATTTAATGATAATGATTTTGTCGGCGTCTGCTGTAAATCAGGCTGAAGTAATTGCAAGAAACTTTATTGTTACTCTACCTGGATGGTTTCCTCAAATCTACATGGAAGTAAACTCAATGATTTTGAAAATGTCTACTGGCGAGTCTGTGTTGACTTTATGGAAGTTCTTCAAAATTGAAAAGAAATTGCTTTTTGATGCAATAGGAACACTTATAACTTATGGAATTCTTTTCGGGACTTTAGGAAAAGTTACGAAATAAAAGAGCATGAATTAGAATTTCAGATCCAGCTCCCAAACTTTCCTCAAATAAGTTAGCAAAATACATCAAGTTTACTGAGTCACCGACAAATACTTATACGGTTGACTTTTCATCAGACAGAATGAGACGATTGCAATCTTTGGTTAAAAAATTGCTGGAAATTTCTTTATTCTTCTTTATTATTGTTTAGCCAATGTTTTCATCAAACGGTTGTAATAATTTTGATTATAAATATTTTGGATTTTCGATATTGTAGCAGAGGTCGTCAATTTTTCATTAAAAAAGAAATTGTAATTTACAGTCTTAGCTCTGAGCCTCTTTTTAAAATCGAGGATGCATTGGAAAAAATAACAGTTTTGATACATTTAATATCATGATCCATTAAGAAAGTCAGCCAAAAATTTGCAATTATTAAAAAATTTCACCCAACAAATGAAAAAAGGATACAAATTTTGAGACTTGAAATTAATTTGTTTTACATATCGTTGCTCAAAACAAGTTTTTATGTACAAATTTATTACTCCATTTGCTTGAAACTATTATTAGCTCAATTATTCTGATGCTATATTTAAACCTAAAATTTGTGACTATATTGCTTATACTAAAAACCAGTTTGTTTTAAAATTCATAAGAAATATATTTTGAAAAGATTTTTTTAAAATAAAAGTGATGATTGTAAAAAAAGCATGATTCGAATTTTTATCACACAGAAGAAATTAACTCGCATTTATATAGAACCTACTTAAGTAGAAGTGTAGTTCAAATGGAAAAAAAATTAATTCAGCAAATTATTAAGAAATTCTTATAGCGAATTTCTGGTACACTTGCATAATATAACTTGTTATATGCTTCGAAGTTAGTAGGGATAACAGCGTAAACTATTCTTACCTCTTATTAGAAAACAAAATCTTATGCACAGCTAGAATTCAGATGACAAGAATCCGTAGTAAGTTTCAATCATATAAGATGTTACATTGATAGTTTTTATATTCAGAAAACTCTTTCAGGAATTTGATTTAACATACAATGTAGATAAATGATTAAGATGATAAACACTTATAATTAATTTAAATTTCTGACTAATTTCATTTTTGAATTATCATGCCGGCATGGTAACGGAATAAGAAATGTTTCTATGAATATAGACCAAATTTCTTCTGTTGATTTGATTTATCGTATTTAGACTGACTTATGTGCAAAAAGCTACTTTTTTTCTAGTCGAGGAAAATCTAAGGCGTAAAGATTAATCAAAATCATTGTATTAAATTTATTGAAGATTGTAATATTTTTGTTTTGCTTATAATGTATGCCACAAGGTAAGAAAAAAGAAGCTCTTCGATTCGTTAACTCACTTGTGAAAACATTGAAAATAGGATTTTGCTCATCTTTATCTAAATACAGTCGTACCATTAAATTGAGCGAAAAAATAGCAGCCCTTATGCGTGAAGTTTAATTGGGAGCTATCAATCTGCCGTCCATATACCTCATGTATACAAACATGCATGCAGACAGAAAATCAAGGCTGTATCTAGCTGTCTGGATATTGAATTTTGCTACAAAATGAACTTTTTTATACAATTATATTTATGTTGCACAGTCTGTTCAGAGCTTATGGTAATCACTAGAGCTAACTATTAAGGCTTTTCAAAAAATCATGTTAAAATAAAAAAGTAGAATAAAAATAAAAAGCGAGTAAGAGAGTGGGCTGTTGCTTGTTCAAAGTGTGCTGTTGTGTACGTCTCGGATATGTGTATTCGTGTTTACGAGTTAATACACGTCGTTTGCTGGTGGGCCTGCTGATTGCTTCTCACCTAACACCCATTACAAGCGAAATTAAGAAAGAAGTTAAGAACTTTAAGAACTTAATGAAAGAAGTTTCGTAGCATTATTCTCAGTGGATAAATGTAGTGTCCAATTATGCTCTATAAATTAATTGAAGTTGTAGACAATAACGGTTTTCCTTGGTGGATTTCTTATACTCAGGTAGACATTCGAAGCAGATCGTACATAGATGGTTTCGGATAGTTATTTGCTATTATAAAGAATAAGAGAAAGATGCATTCTATCGCAACTAATAATAGTGTAGTGTCATTAAAACAGCAACTATAAAAACTGTTTCACCATTAATAAAATGATTAAGTAAGACTTGCTGATATTCACAAATGCATTAGTCTAAACTTTGTGATTATATACAGATTTACTTCTAGTAAGACTATATACATTATTAAATAATATAATGATCATAATATTTTAAAATTAAGTTTAAATATTGTGATATTGAAGAACATTATGGATAAAAGCATAATTTAGTTATATTTTTATAATTAAAATCTATATAACTTTTATAACTAATAAATAAAAGTATAATTATTTTTTCTTTGTTCAAGCTAAAACAGAAGTAAACAGAGAAAATATAATTGCACTGAACTAAGGACAATATTTAAGTATAAATTACTCGTCTATTCGTCATATTATAAAAGTATTACACATGGTGATATTAATGTCGTGAAAGAATGTGAACATTTAGAAATGGTCTAGTTTAGGAATTAATATTGTATGTTTAAATAATAATTATTTCTATTAATAATTTTTATAAACAACATAAAATGTACGAAATTTTTAACCACAATAATTCAAGAATAATCAAAGCTACTCTAAAAGACACTTTTAAAAAACTAAAAAGATACTAATTTTAAATATCGCTTAGTATTTGAAATTAAATATATATCATTTTTTCCAATATAAAGGGATTAGAGTTTGACTGTTTTAATTTTTCTGGAGTAATTCATTCAAGGAATAGCTCTAGATTTGAAATATTCCTCGAGTCTAGATTTAAATTCTGGGTGTTTAGTAAAATATGTTTGGCAAGCGTTAGTCAACAAAAGAATAGAATCTCCTAAACGAATTTTGTGAGTGAGGCCTACTCCTATATGCGCTAAATTTGTGTCTAATCGTTTTATAGAACAGGTAAAGCCGTACCTGTTTACAGGCTTTTACTATCTCTAGCTCATGAAGTTCTTTATATCAGTATTGATTCTAAAAGGTAAGGAAACTTCTGTAAAATCGACAGAAGTTTGAACAAAAAAAATCTTGTATGCTCTTTGTAAACTTTATTTATTTCTTGTATAATCTTTCAAAAATATCTTGTATACTCACTCGCTTAAGTTTTCCTGCTGTGAAAGTCGGTGTGACAATGGTACATACTCGTTTCCAATCTTCATCTCGTAACACAGTCAGCATGTTGTCCATTACTTCATCACCCGTAGAAATAATCTAAAAGAAAATTTGTCGCAGAAGAGCACTGATTTTTAAGCACTGATCATAATGGTATTCAACTTTGAGAATTTTTAAAATTTGAAACGAAAAATTTGGTTTGGTGTTTAATATCTTTTAAGGCGGGAAGTTCTAAATATCCAGTACCACATGATCCATTAATGTGAGCGGTAATGAAATATTAATGGTTTTTTCTTTTACCATTGCTTGTCGAATTGTAAAAATAAATATGAAAATAATTATAAAAATCTATTTTATTTTGTATTCTATTTAGTCATTTTGTGTTTCAAAGGATAATGATTAGGTATGAAAAATAGCAATTGCCAAGAATTATTCCTTAATAAACAAAAATAAAACAGCAATTATAATTGCCATGATAAAAGAATGCATTGATTCAGTATTTCTTCGATGTAAAATACATTGAAGACAAAAGAATTATTTGCTTACGAAGAGTAAACAATAATGCGCATTCTTAAGGATGGGATTTATTACGAGACAAATTTAGTATCTGTTAATTTGAAAGTAAAAAACATGTTGGAAAGACATCAATTCCCACAATAAATGTAATGAACCAAAAGTTAAAATGACATTAAATTAATTCATTATTATTTATTTCATCTATGGTTATATTATGGTATATGAACTCTTTAAATATTGCATCTTAACCCATTTGCTTAATTTTATATCAGAGGTGTCGCCATCTACTGACGATTAAATTAAATAGTAAAAGAGCAGAATAATTCCTATGCTCAAATTTTTTTAATAAAATCTAATCTGAGGATTAGTTATGACATAAAATTTAATTACTCTTCTTCCAGTAAAGGAGAAGAAATCCTTCACTAGAATATCTTTCAACAAAACTGGACCACCAACAATAAACACGGGGTTGTTTGCTTCATAATAGCCGAAAAAGAAAATGCATATATATTTATGCATATATAATAATGGATTTTTATCTCATTTTCGAAAAACAAATTGAATTCATGCTTATTAAATGAAATTGTGCATGCCCATAAATGGGACCTAATTCATTATATCGTTTGCATTCGACTTCATAAAGTGGCTGCAATAGTTTTATAGTAAATAAATAAAAATTCATAAAAAAATTTGAAAATTAAGTAATTGAATATAGCAATAAACAGTTATGAAAATTCCAGTATAAGATTATTAAGTATAAGAAATTCAATGGCCATTTTGAGTTTCCTCGTCTTTTCTTTCTCTTTTTTAGCCCCCCTCCCTTTATAATTTATTTCACGAAACTTCCATTTTGCTTAAGAATACTTTTTGCAATAAGTACATAATAACAATTTTTTTCTTAACTGTCCAATCAGAGGTTTTCTAATAAATAAATAGTTATTGTTAATATAATTAAATAAATTACTTAGTTAATATAATAGTAATTAATAATGTTAAAATAAATTTGCTAAATAAGCTACAAAATATATAAAGCAATAATAATTTACCAACATCTTAAGGACTCTAATTGTGTAAAGAATTATACGTATATAATGTCATTACGATATATTTCGATTGATAGCACATTTTAAATTTTGGAAAACCTAATTTGAAGTATAATATTAGTTTTATAGACATGTGTCAATGAATTTTGAGTTTAATTAGCAACAAAAACTTCAAATAACTCAGTGATTCTGTATCTTCCTGTAATTAAAGCCCTATACCTATTGCAATTATTACAGAATACAATTACATGGAATTTAATTTCAGATATAATATTTCAAGTAACTAAAATTATATGCTGGCATAAACATGAAGATTGTATAAATTATTTTAAAAACCATTACTGAACCAATTATAAAGAAATACCATGCATCCTTAATTTTCAATTAATGATGAAATAACATTTTTATTTTTTCCAAATGACTTACAATAATCAAGAAACAATATAGTTTTTATTAATTTATTATATTTTTTATTTTCTCAATCATGTATCATGTTATATTCATGAAATATTATCTTAAATAGTTTTTTTAAACTAGGTGGGACTATCCCGTTGGATCTTATATATATCTCAAATTTCTTTTAGATTATTTCAGAAAATATAACAAACATTTTTCAAAAGATAATTCGGATTTCTTATAATTCGATAAATTTTCCAATATAACTATCGGCTTCTCAGCTTTTTTGAAATTCAGTATTAATAATTATATCCTTTGGTTATTCCATGACTTATTTTTGGGAATTTTTAATATTTTTATACTAAAAACGTTAATGAAGCCCTGTATTATAATATTAATATGCCTTTTTATAAATATTAGACGTTTCACCTCATATTAAACATCATCATATGAAACGTTACATTAATTTTTCAAGCAAATATGATTAAGAATTAATAGATTATTGATTATAAAAACTGGAGGATTTGAGTTCAACTTATACTGAGTTTAAATAATATTTCATAGTTTATGAAGAACATACTTTTCTCATCGTGTCAAGCACGTTTCCAATCAAAGACAGAGGCTTCACGTATGGAATGTTCTTCTTTTTCCAATAATCATGATTTCTGGTTGAATACCTGTGCTTAAAAAAGTTTTTTTTT
>JAPMOQ010021077.1:1225597-1256528 GCA_026543055.1 Argiope trifasciata
TAGAAAAGGATATCTGTTTATTAAATGAACAAGCAAATAAATAAAGTGCCATAAATTATAAACATGAGTCTAAATAATTCTACGAGCTATATCAAGGCATTCTTAAACAAGAGCAATAGAAATAGCTGAAAATTATTTGAATTTGACCAGTATCGTTCAAAAAGTTTTAAAAAAGGAAAGTGAATTATGTTCCAGGTTTTGACAGTATAAAAAAAGTATGAAACATGAAACTAAAATAAATATTTTGTTCACTTTTATATAGAAATGATATATATTTATTAAATGACGAAGTAAATGAATAAAGTGCAATGTCTATGAGTCTAATAAATTCTACAAGCAATAATAAGTCATTCTTAAATAACAGCAATTAAAACACCAAAGAATTTTTGAAGTTTGGAAACATCAATACCAGCACAGAAAGAACAAAATGCTATACAGGGAAGCCATGCTGTATACCAGTAGATATTCATTATTTTTTTGTATGAATAGTAACAGTAGATATTATATAAAATCAAAAATCAAAAGGACAAATATTACATTATTGGAATAATCATTTCAAATTCTGTTTGATTACATCCGCACACCATCAATGTTTTTGAAAGTATTAAATATCATTACAATACAAACCAAAAAAAGTAACATTTAAAACACATAAAAATTCCGTAACAAGTAACAAATATGTTTTATAAAAAGAAATTTGCAAAACATTCCAAGTGAAACAATTATTTTGCAACATAATTAAGCAATTATGCAATTATATAATTATTAATTTTTAAAAAAAAATCTACAGAGTAACAGCAGTTTCCTTTTCAATTTTGCTCCAAGGCATTAATCATTGATGCCTTACGGCTCCTTTATACAATCATATTCTATTAAAGGTGGATCTTTTCGCATCTCCAATCTTAACGTGATATCTAAAGGCTGTAAAAGCCCATTAAGACCTTTGTCGAATTCTATCGGCACCTGTAAAGGAAAAAAACTCATAAGTATTAAAACACATGACTTGTTTATAAAAGTTTATGAGTACATTTAAGTGCAAATCAAAAGTCCATATGTTTGGTACACATATGATTTGTGGTAACAAAATATTAGCAACAAGCGTTGATAAATGATTTAAAGAATTTCGAAGTATTGATTAAAGGCAATTTGATGATATCTTTGGACCCGTCCTAAAGTACAACCTGCATGAAAAAAGCCTTTTGCTTTAAACTTTTAGAGAGGACAGCAATGAAAAGTGTAATGATAGCAGTTAAATATAGCAAGCAGATCTCCAATTTCAAAAAATTGTTAAATTAATCAATTAAGACATTTTTGATTAAAACTTCAGCTGAAACCGAATTAAATTCTGATAGAACTGGATATAATAAAGTTTTTCCAGCTGCAATCAACGTACTTCGATCGTTCCTCATTTTGATGCTTGTGGTTCCTCCAATACAAATAGGATATGCGTGCTGATCTTTTTATATTTTTAATAGCCTTCTATATCATAACATGCGTGGCATTTCAAATATACCTCTTAAGAAATTTATGAGCAAGGATGTATCTAATGATTACTGTTTTTCTGGAGGTATATATACGATATTTGGATATTATTTAGTTAGGTACACACATCGTATTTATTGCGGTCAAAGCATTAATAGCAAGTGGACGCCATGAGCGGCTTAAACTATTATGATAGTAATTGGACGCTACATCAAACAACTTGGTTTACAACTTTATTACACTTTTTCATAGAATTGTCCACAGCTGTTGTAGAAAATAAGGCTACCTAGGTATTTAAAGCTTGTTGTCACTTTGCTGACATTTGGTTCTAAAAACTTGTCAAACAAAAAATCGGATTGCATTAAAGATAGGCATAGCATAACAAAAAAATAATTCTTATATATAAATATGAGATTGAAAGCGCATCTTACGACTTCTTCAGAGATTAATTCGACTGTGAAGCAATAAGGGATTCGGTGTTTAATGTTCCGAATATTTTTGTTTACGAAGAAAATTATTTTTGAAGGTGATATTGTAAACTGACATTTTGAAAGTTTATGGCTATGCGATCAATAAAATTTTAGAGACTACTTTATTTTCAAGCTCCAATGAACCATAAGTCAAAACTAGCGATTCCTAAAGATAACTATAATCATGGTTGTATTTTAACATTAAGAGAATGAAGATTAAGCAATTGCTATATCGGTGGAGCAGATTTTCCATCTCATCTGAGAGAATTTTTACCATCAGTATAAAATATTTCGCAATGAGGTTTGATTTGGCATTCTTTTGCAGCTACTTATTAATATGTTACTATTTTTAGCAACTTTACCAGTTTTTAAAATTCAAGGAAGAAGCGGAAATCTTTTGGCTTTAAGCAGTATTTTTCATGGGGAAAAAAGAGAAATTTCAAAAATGTTACAATATTTCTACGATTTTTATGTCGATAAATAATTATGAATGGACATAAGTTTTGATAATAATTTTTACATTTTTCTTTATAATCCATCAACGTTAGGGAAAAAAAGATTTGTTTTAGATGGTGCATAGTGGTACACAAGTTTAACGTTTGAACTAGTGTTATGTCAGTCAGTTTGATTGATTTATACTTGCTCTTAATTCAATTTGAATGTTCTTAAGATATTTGTCTATTCCTTTGAATTCTCACTAAATCATTATTACTTATCTTATACTTTCTATCATTGCACTTCATAACAACACTTCTATTGAGCTTTCATTGTGTTTGAGGCCACATGTATTTTTTATATGCAAATAAAGAACTTCCTCGATATGTGTCTCTACTTAAGCTTTATTTAAGAACATTTGTCTCATCTTAAATAAACAAATAATCCGTTGTAAATGTACGATAAATTTCATTGAGTTTTTGTACATGCGCAATCATTAATTAAAGTGCACAATATCATTATTATGCTTAAGTGAATGCGAAAAAGAAATGTTAGACAAATAACTGTAATCCTAATCAATAATGTAAGCACATTTCTTGCTGCTCTATAAGGCAGAACATTTGGATTAAAATTATCAAATTTTGCACTAAAACCGTTTGAAGTTTGGAACTTATATATAGAAGGAGTTTTTGAAGAATGTTTAATAAATTAAAATTTTAAATATGAGTGAGAATTTGGATCTATAACTTCGAAAACAATGCTGAAAACTTGAGCTGAATACTATTTTAAATTTAAAAAAATATAGATTCAGATAATTTCAATTGTTTAATCAAATATTTAATTGTACAATATTCTTTTATTCTGGAAATCTAACAGTAAAGATTCTACGTATTAACTGTGATTTTAAGTTATGAATCTGAAAATGAAGTTACAATATTATGGACGACAAAAATATATATTCCTGGAATAGATACATTTTATCTGATAATGATTACAATTAAAAATTAAGACAACTCATTTACTAAGTAAACTAAATAAATGTAAAGCTATAAAAATAACTATCTCAATTTTATGTTTAAAAATCTTTCACTGAGAAAATTATGAATGTATTGCAAAAGATAAAAGATTTAATCGAAATTAATATAATTAGGAAATTGTTGATCGTTAAAGGCAGCTAATTAATAATATTTCCTGAAGATCAGTGCAATTGTATTGCTATTGAAAATTACATCAAATTTCTGCTCATTTAGCCTCAATGCTGCAAAATTTTAATTCCGTATAACTTTTTTGACTTGTAAATATATGACAAATATTATATATTTACGTATCACATTTTACTACCTTAAAATTGCTGTTTTCTTTTTCTTCATTGAAAACTATTTGATTAACTCTTAAATAATTTGTCTTTTCATAAATATTATTTCCTCTCTAAAAATTGACTAGACTCCAGGATGAAATTTTTATATTTAAAAACGCAGTCATTTTATTAACTGTACAAATCAATTATATTCTGATGTTGATTACGTGTAAGTCAAAATAAGTGTTACACCGCTACAAGGTTTATTATTAAAATAAAAAAAAATTTAAATAGTTGTTAAAGGATATCTTTCCTATACAAAAAAATCTTTCATATGCGTGTGTATTAGATAAAAAAGAAGCTAAAGACAGCCAAAAAAGAAAAATAAAGGAAAAGAAGAAGCCTACACACACACACACACGCACGCACACACACACGCACACACACGCACGCACTCACGCACACACACAAACACACACACATATATATATCCCTCCACTCTCTCTATATATTTGTATATGGCATTTCTTAATGATAAACTATTTACCAATAAATTCCTTAATATATTGATTTATATAAAATTTTTTATGAAAACAATATTTTTGTAAACATAAACTGCTGTTTTTTAATTCCTGACATCATAAAACATTTTCATAATGGAACTAATCTAAGAACATGAGTCAAATCCTGTAATGTTTTCCGCTTAAGAATGAATAAAGTGATATTTCCCCATTTAGGGAAGGAGAAAATGCTTTTATCAAAACTATTATTAAATGCAAAGTTTTTTTTGAAAATATTATGCAAATTAAATTATTAATTTTTCCTAAAAAAAATTTACATTTCTTGACAATAACAGTTATGATATCGTAGCTCTACGCCAACCTTTTAAAAACGCATTTGCCGTAAAAGAAACAACGTAAAAATGAAGAAGCACTGGTAAAAGCAGGCGTTCCTTTCGAAGAAGCATATATAATAAGAATTCAATGTTGGTAAAAGATAAAAAAAATATGCGATTAATAGTATTGAAAATTATCATTTATGTTTATTCATTGCCTACGCTATTTTGAGCTTCAATTATTCAAAACCTCCCAATGAAAACAGATTCATGTTCTCTCATAATAAAATAAATAGATATTTTTGCTCGGTCTAATGTAGAGTCCATGATCAAGAACAAAAGGCTATAGAAAGGGTTATTTTGGTTTTTTTTTCTGATACTCAAAAGATATTGTCCCCTTAAATCAATTACATGAATGTCCTGCCTCATTAGTAACATAAATCTCATCAATAAAATACAAATAACTGAAAAAGGAAATATACCAATTAAATTTGTTTATACCTTGGTTTGGGGGCAGCTGTGAATCTTGAAATTGGCTATCAAAAATAAGAGACAAATTTTCATTTCTAGCTCAGCGAAACTCTTACCAACGCAATTTTTCGGACCGTTCCCAAATGGAAGAAAGTATGGACAATTTCTTTCTCTCGTCTCAAACCTGTTAATAAAGAAACATAATAATAAGTAAAACTAGTTCATTATGCAAATGATAAAAATGTATTCCTATTTTAAATTTTTTATTAAATACATTCCAAAAAATAAATATTGAATTAACTGAACAACCTTGTTTAATTTCTGATACTAATTGATTATTAGTTTTATATAAGAAAAGAAACGTCAAAAATTACAGGATATCTTATCAAATATTGTGCAATGGCGAATATCTATTTACTGTTTGCTCATAAATATATTCTAAAGAGTAAATATTGAATTTAATAAATTTAAGTTAAAACCTTAAAGCTGCTAGTAAACAGGAATAATATACAGCAAGTATCAAGTTCAAGTTAGTGAAGTGAGTAAAAGGATATGTATCTACTTGAGTTGCGTATGATAGGAAATTTATATGTATTTGCGTTACCGACATTTATTTTGGAACAATTTCTAAATAACTTAAATAAACATATTTTTTTTGCTTGAACATATACTACATTAATTTTAAAATTAGGCACACACACAGTAAGAGAGAGAGCATTACATAATTTACAGTCATTTACTGTAAATCACAAAGTTGCGGAGAAAGAATGTGCAAAATGTTATGAAACCGATCAAAATTTTTAAGAGATTAAATTTTTAAAAATTATAAAATTTAAATTTTTATAAGACTTTCTACAAAAAATTATTAATGAGTCAGATGTGTCTCATCCACCAATATGGTCATGTGCAAAATTTCAGAAATTTATCACAAAATGTTTTATAGATGACACATATGTGTTATAAGTGCCGATTCAAAACATTTTTCAATGCCTGGATATGAGTTCGCAAAGAGGAAAAATCATGTCAGATGCTCGTGTTTTAGGTATCGTATACAAACTAACAAAAAAGTAACGATTGAATAAATAAATAATAATTTTGCTATTTATTAGTTAAAAAGTATTAAAAATTTGAGAAATAGCGATTTAAAGAAAATATTACACAATTTTGTACAAGTGCATTGACTGTGTAATTTTTAAGTTATTCTATAATTTTAGAAGTAATAGCTTAAAAGAAAAATTAAAAAAGAAAATATCTTTTAAAAGAAATATTACATAAGTTTTTTACAAGTTCATTGACTGCTATGTTTTTAAGTTATATTCTGCAATTCATATATAAAATTTTAAAGTAATTTTCAGGAAGCATAGATTTTAAAATTTGTATTTAAACTAAAAATATGAAGCATATTTTATTTCCTTATGTTGCATTCCAGCGTTGCAACATAACTGCACTGAAGTTGTAAACGTTAGTATTTTAGTTTATGATTGAACTTTCTCCAACTTTGTTTTTACATATATTTGAGAGTTTTCATGCTAAAATCCTGAAGTTTTGTTCATGACCTAATTTTAGGAGAGGCACATTTCGGGCACTGAGAACTCTTTCTCACGGAATCGGTATGAAAATTTAAATTTTTAAAATTTAATCTCCTGAAAGTTTCAGGTCGACTTCATCACATTTTGCTATAATTTTGCTAATATTTGTTATAATCTTTTGCTGTGTGTCTATAATCAATATTTAAGGAATAAAAGCAGTGATCAAGGTTTTTGAGAAACCCTATGTATGTATATATATATATATATATATATTAGTGATATGAAAACTTTTTTTAAGATCACCCTCAGGCACCGATTCTAAATAAGGGATATTTTCTATGAGAAATCAGACGTTTAGTCCAACAATATTGACCCCTCATGAACTGAAAATTAAGGCCAAAGAGATACATCGGTTTTGCAGAAAAGACACAAAACAACATTAGAAAGGAAAAACACCCCCAAATTAAGCAAAAATATATACAAAAATATAAAATAAACTGCAAAAGAGCATGAATTTTATAAATTTTAAAACCATCAATTAATTGTTTATTTCTTCAAAATTATGCATATAAAAAGATTCCTACTCCATTACTTTTAGCAATTTAAATCCCCCATTTGATCTGAAATTATCATTCGGAAGACAACACACCTGTCAGGGTTGAAGATCTCGGGATCTTCCCAATATTTGGGATCTCTATTCATGGCATAGACAGGAACAGTGACCAGCGTGCCCTTGCGTATAGTGATGCTCAAACCACCCAGTTGGCAATCCTCATTCGCTTGGCGTTCTAACCTGTAATAAAACACGAATTGAAGGTATCACGCAGTTGAAAACTCATTTTAGAAGTCAATGAAAAACTAAATACGGTATATGGTATGGAACACTAGCATCATATAGCATATTTATTTAGTGTGAAAACAATACTGATTTAAAGCATAAATATAAATCAGAGCATAACATTTATATGGATTTTTTTAGAAAAATGAAGAGTACGAATTAAAAAAATAATGGTAAAAGATATGTATCAGGAATGAAAATGAATGCCTCTCTGAGGGTTTGCTCAACCAGGCCAAATCATTTGACAAGTTACTAATGTGATATATCTTGATTTTCTAGGAAGAAAACGTGTAATTTGGTGTGGATTTTCAATTTTTTTTTAATTAAGCAAATTTTCCATTTTATAAGAAAACTAATGAAAATAATGGAGCACAAGAATAGTTTTTACATCCTTATAAAACTCGCGTACTGAAAAAAAAAAAAAGACTTGTAAATTCTGAAACGGATTGTTTACCCCAAAAGTAATAATCACCAGATACTACTCCACTGGATTAGTTCTTGTTACGATTAAATGAATATTATCTGACTACAAAATATACGAAAAATTGGATCATTTGGTTGATCACATCAAAAGTTGTTAAAAAGAAGTGGAAAATGATGCATTGAACTTCCGAAAGTAATGATGATGATGATGTCGTGTCCGTGTTTCCACAGATAGGGGGTGTAGTAGCTTATTAGGGTAAAGACCCCTCTGCACCCACAGGGTAGAAGTTTGATTTCTAGCTCAAATGAAGTTGACACACACATTCACTTGCACAACCTCATTTTACAGGGTAACACATTCATACATCTCACTGATAGAACACAGAACAACCATGCCCGAACCGGGACTCCCAGATCACGGGGAAGACACGCTATCCCTAGGCCAAAACGCTGGCAAAAGTAATAATTAACATTATTTTTCACAAAACAAAGCCTTGAAGCTATAAAAAAAGATATTTCGTAATTAATCATCAGTCATAATATTATTATATTTTATATTATTATTTTTATATTATTTTCTTATAGATTAAAATAGGGAAAAAAAACCAAGCAAACTACCTATAAATCGGTGGATACAATCTTAGAGTTTCTGATAAAACATTCTCCATGTACTCCATCTTTTTGATAATATAATAAGAGAATTTACCCTGAAAACACACAAAAAATAATATAAATGAATATTGCATATTAGTGTATTTGACTAGATGTAAAGATATTGCAAATATGCATAACGTTCTAGAAATGTTTATCAATTTTACTCAACATCTTAAAATAATAGCGAAATTATTATTAAATTCACATTATGAAATTAAAGCAATTGCAGCAAAAAAAAGTTTAATATAAAAATAGTGTGTAGATATTATCACTCATATTATTAGCTTAGACACTTGAGATTATTCCTGTAAGATTATCAGAAATTCCGGTTAGCTTGCAATTACATTTCTTGCCTTTTTTTCTTAAGGAATGGGATCCTTATAAAGATTCTGATTGATGCCATTCATATATTTCATAAAAGAACATAAAGATTAGACTAAATTTTATAGTGAATTCGAATTTTTATTCACTTTAGTAAATTATATTAAATTTAAGATAAAATATTCTGTAGTTAGTTTTAGTACTTGTATTTTAAATACTTATTACACTTAGATTTAATTTTCTGTTCTACTTGGTTAGAGGAAATAAAAATAATAACAGCCTGCAGAAAGTGAAAGGATTTTTTTGTGAGTGAAAGAATGGAATACTAAAAAATAATTTTAAAAATTACTTTTCATTCAGAATTACAATTTATTTTTTAAGAAAAAAAAAAAAAACTGTCTGGAATTCTTTGTATAAATATAATAAAATATAATTTATCGGGTAAATATATGAAAGAATTTTTGGTTTTAATGGCGTCATAAAATCACCAAATTATAAAAATATGCTCAAGTATTAAATATGATTACGTACTATATAGCTTAACGATTGAAATCTCCAAAATGGATAAATTCTTTCTTATGGCCTCCGTTACAACCGTTAAATACTGATTTTTTTATGCATAGAAAATTATATCTTTCATTTACGAATTTAAGAAAATTCTTTAAAAAAAGAAGAAATTCTTTGTGTATTGATAATTTTTTCCTGTAAAATTTTACCTTGGAATCAAAATTTAACCAAAAAAATTATAAAAAGAAAGGGGGCCAAATTATTTTCTTGAAACAATAGAAATTGATTTTATTTTAAATTAAAGAAGTTATGTTCGGTGGTTTTATTAACTTCTTTTTATAAGGTAAAAACAACAATGAAGGTACTCACGTTGTTTTTTTCAAGCACTGCATCTACTTCTTCTCGCAATCTGTCTTGGACATTCTGATTTAAGGCAAGCAGATAAGTTGCAAAGGATAATGTAGAGGCTGTAGTGTCGTAACCGGCAAGAAAAAATGCTACAGATTGGGAGGCTAACTCATCCATTGATATACCTATGGAAAGAAATTATTAATGAATCAATGTTATAATATGATGGCTGTCACTTAATAATCTATATCTATACTTATAATAAAGCTCAAAGTGTGTGCGTGTGTGTGTGTGTTGGAGCTCTACAGGCCACACCATTGGACCTACAGCTACCAAATTTGGTACATGTATAAATTGGAGGTTGGGAATGTGCACCTCGAGCCCTTATTTCGAATTTTTAATTCGAATTTGAATTAATTAAAATTTAAGCGAAATTTCGACGTTTTTCCGCTATAACTTCCGAAAATACGATCACATAAACATGATTTTTACATCAATTTAAAGATTAAAAAATTAGCCTTCTAATGGTATCAGTGTTTTAATGTATAACTTAAGCTTCTATTTTTAACGAATTTTTAAAGAAATATTTTAACCATTTTTTTTAGCACGTGACGAGATAAAATAAAAGAATGCCGGAAGTTCAAATAAAAAAAATTATCATCGCAAAATAAATCTACAGAAATGTAACTTTTAGCACGTGACTGGATAAAATAAAAGAAACATAAAATGTTATATTTTCTTTAAAAAATAAATGCAGAGCAAAGATTTCTATAATCGTTTGCAATATCTATATCATTAACACAATAAATCTTCTTTATTTACGGTAAACCTGGTTGAATTTATACAGGATATGCATTGAAATCCCGACTTAATGGCATATTTCTATAATCGTTTGCAATATCTGTATCATTAATTCAATAATTTTTTTCCATTGTAAAATGTGATAGTTTCCAAAAAAATAAATGCAAAGCCAAGGTTTCTATACGTTTGTTTTTGTTTGTTTCTATACGTACGTTAAATCATTTATTGAATAATTTTTTTCCCTTTTTCGCTTTCTTCAAAAAAATATTTAATATTTTGGCAACATCACCGAAACATTTTTTTAGAACACATTACTCATGGCGAACCAGCTGGTCGCCAAAGGGGGCTAGTACATCATAAAAGTGATTTCAAATCTCAAGTTATTATTCTAACAATATAAACAGGACTAAAATTTCCCATAAAGTATTGTTTAGATGTACAAGGTGGTTATAATTATAGTGCAAGTGTTTGGACTATAAAATAAAAACTACTTTTAGTATGATGAAGAAATTAGGTATATGGTATATTTACAACATGGGGATATAAATTACACAATGAAAAGAAAAATTAAATTTATCTTTTTGCAATAGATAGCGCTGTAGATTATTAAAACGTCTCTTTACTTTATCAAAATGAATATCCATTTCAATTTTAAAGTCATTATGTTATTAAAAGCCATGTATCTTTAAGTTAGAGCCAACTCAAAAACAGTATGTGGGTTGTATGAGCCTCATATCCTACAATTAGGGGCTAAGGTAAAAGGCACTTCATCAGCTCACAAAATCTTTCGAATCCACGATTCGTCTTCATCCATTTTAATAAGAATGAAGTTGGCAAAATCAATTCTTTGTTGTGGATCGCCTGGTTGCAAGTGCTGCAAAATTCTGAGTTTATACAGATGGTGTCTTAAAATGTAGCGAAAGACTTTGCATACTGTCGCCCATGGTTTTGATAAAGTCCTTGTAACGCCTGTAGTGCTTATAGGTCTTCTAACTCTTAATTATTTCTTTCCATAATCTCTTCCACAACTTCCTAATTCATAGATCTTCTAGTTCCAGGGAACAGTCTGAGTTTTTCTGTAGCTTCAAATCTATGAATTATTTTCTTTAAGCCATTCTCAGACATCGGTTTTTTTCTCAAATATTTAATACGGCGATATTTTTTTCAAAGCAGCACTATAATTGCTATTCATTTGGGGATAACATTTCACCAACAGAGCACGTCCTACCTTTGACAAAGTCATGTATATATCTTAAAGATACATGACTTTTATTGACTTAATTAAAATAGCATTAATCTTGACATAGTACAGAGAAAACACAACGTTTCAATACTTTTCAGCTTCATCTATTGCAAAAAACGAATTAAAAATTTTTATTGCGTAATTTATTTCCCCATGTTGCAAATATACCATATAGCAAATTTCTTCAACATACTACTAGTAGTTTTTCTTTTGCAGTCATTCAAACTCTTGCACTTTAATTATAACCACTCTGTCTATTTTTTAAACATTGTAGATTTTAAGTTCGGGTTAAATTCTATAATTTACTTGATGATTTTCGGATTATGACAGGACTGCTAATCTGAATTTACAAATTTCCCACTTGACGATGGTACCAATCGCCAAGTCGGATAAAGTTTTTTTTTTAAGGATAATGCAAAAAAACCATTTCATTAAATACATGAAATTGGCATAGACATTCTTTATCGGAATGTATAAATAAATTAATAATGATAATAAGAATATAATAGATTTAAACATTGCTGATAAAAAATGATTCACGTTTCGAATCATTTTTACTAAATAACTACCTTTGCGTTTTTTGGTTCCGTTGTCCAGCGATTTTACATTTTCTTTTGCAGCATCCATTAAAATTTGCAAAAAGTCATCGCAAACCTATGGAGGAAATGTATTCATTAATATCATTTTTTAATCATATTTAAATGCTTAAATGATATATTCGAAATGAGTGGCGTCATTTTATTAAACAAACATATTTAAATATTAGTAATAATTTTGGATTTTTTAAAAAACTTAATTTTATTTCAGATCACATGTGGGAGACCTACTTTCAAAAAGTAGTCTGTGTTCATAGACTTCGTACAATCTCAGCTCTGATATCACATGTTAAATACTCTCAGAGCACTGAAGATTAGAATCTGAAATTCTTGTTCATCTCTTTACTTAATCAGATTTCATTTTGGATTTAGGAATTTAAGAACATTTGACCCAACTTCCCCCATAAAACTAGTTTTAATTTTATCAAAACTGCAAAGCCCCAAACGACCTTTAAAAAAAATTACAGTTGGCTCACTGAGACCGATATCATAGTGAATAACACTCCTCCTTTCATTGAAGGGAAATCTATACTCTCTTCTTCAGAATCTTTCAACATAACTTTCATTTGAGAAGCAGTTTATTTTTTCCACAAGACAAGATAGAGAGTTTGATGGGGCTATTTTACATATTTTGAAAAATAACTGATCAGAGTATTACTGACGAAGTAGATTGAAATCGATCAAATGATCTATACATCAAAGCGATGAATATTGAACATAAAAATTCATTTTCTTCAAATAAGCACTTCACGATTTCACAAAATCTAAAATTAGATTACTAGATTACAAATTGGAATAGAATGCGTGAGCATTATAAAAAGAAAACAAACAGGAATATAAAACTTATTAGGTGTGGCAACACTAAATGTGATTGACTAATGCCAATGAAACAAGCTTTATTCCTTAGAGACATTCACAATAATGATTTCGAAGGATATGAAGCTTTTCTGAGAACTCTTAAACAATGTTAGAATATATATTGTTTTAATAACCATCACCTAAGTAGGCCCTCTTTGGTATATACTATTTACCGTATACAATTATTGTTATTCCTTATAACACTTGTCATAGACAAGCCTGATGACGAGCTCATCGCCGGCGATCGAAAAGGTTTGCCCATACCTGCCTCAAGAACTGTGGATCCAATGTCCTACCTAAGGCTAATCCGGCCTTATAAAATTCTGAAACGTTTGCAGAAACACCGGCTGACATTGCGGCTTTTGAAGATTGGAAGTAGGGAAATTTTTTTATTATTGAAAAGAAACTCTGAAGTTACAGAATTTTCAGGCATTTATTCATATGTTCTTAATGCATAAATTATGCAAAAATAACAAACAAAATCGTTCAATTCAGTTTCAACGACAACCAAAAATCGTTTAGAAAGAGTTTTGCAAAATTATAAAAATTTACTCAAATGCATTATTTATCATGAAAAATTTTGAACTTGCGAATCACAAGCTACATAGTTTGAAGACTGGAATCACGAAATAGGCAAAATGTTTTCTTGGAGCATTTTGGTTGCAGCTATTACAGATAAATATTGATAAAATAAACCAGAGTTATGGAACATATTTATTGGGATAATAAAAGAGAGAGAAAGAGAAAAATATTTACAAATGAATTTCAAAAAACACAATTGCTTAAAATTTTTAAATAGTTTGATTCGAATCATCAGAATAATTGTTACTATCTTCATTACCTGTCCACTCTTTTTCCTTGCTTTCATAATCGCCAGGGCACGGTTCTTCAAACCACGAGTCGCCTCCACATCCGTGATGCAAATCCGGAATAATCTCATCAGAAAAGTCGGAAACACATCTGAAAAGAAGAAAATCGGATTGGTATAGCAAAATATGTAATATAAAAAGAGGTACTTAATTATTTTTACAGCTCCAGTGGTAAATATAGTGGCCAAAAACTATCCCAACTATCTTGACGAAATCTTGGCATTATATATATAATGAAGCATTGCAATCTTGGAGTAATTTGAAAATTACCAAATGAAAAAGGGAAAGCAATCATCTTAGGGAAATTTTAGATTTTATGCAAAAATAAGCTTGGTAAAATTTTGTCATCTTATATTCAATTGAACCTGGAGATCTTTATGTAACACGAAATGCGCTATTGGCATTCTTTACGCCATTCAACGTCACAACAAGGTACCGTCATCATTACAACCGGAAACATCGGTGCCGCGATATGACAGCGACTACAAACGTTTTTTACCCTAATCTTTTTTTGCCTAAATCTTCTACTTCTTCGCAAGCATGGAAATCTCGGCCTTTTTTTTCTAGAATTGACAGCTTTTTCCTGTTTTACATTTTATTTTCCTAATAATTCTTGTTTTGAAATGTTGATATTGTTTCTGTATTCCGTTTTGGTCACTTATTGTATTAAAAGTTTTTCCGTGAAATGTCTGATGGACATTTTAGAAATAAAAAAAAAATTTCGAAATTCTCTGAGCTTATCTCATGTATAGTCTATATACCTTCGTCTGAATCCTGAATGGATTGGTATATTGACTATGCGCGTTTGCGTTCTACTGTGTTGTTTGCAGAGTAAGTTTAATTATAACCACCATGTATATTAAGTTTTAATGAAAACATTCAGAATTAAAAATTAAAAGTAGTAGGAATATTTCATCTAATATTCTATTAAAAGCAAACTTTAATAAACAAACAAAACAATTTGACTCGCCTTGATACACTTTTTCAGAAACAAGCAAGAGAATATAATACTGGACGGTATCTCGATAGCAGAAAATTTTCTGTCAAAACTTGAAAGTCTCCAAAAAGGAATTCTAATTGGTACAATATTCAGCCGAATGTTTCCTTTTACTTTTCAAAATTTTTAATTGAACTAAAGAGTTTCAATAAAGGTAAAGAATCAAGTTTTCATTTAAGCTGAAGATTTGTTTCTTTAAATAAACGAAATTATAAAGTTTGATGTAGTTCTAATCAACTATAGAGCATTTTTGAGCTTTATTCAATTCATGAATTATTAGCTCACGACAAAGAAAAATCTGAGCATCGTTGTTTAGTTAAAGCAACCTCTAGCATCTAAGAGCGTCAGAGGTGCATATCTGACTTAGCTATAAACGGGAATAAATTGCCTTCGTGGAGATGTCTCCAAGAGATACATGAAATTCAGGAATGAGAAGTTTTCACTTAATTCAGCAGGTTCTCATTTTCTTGGTGGTGATTAAATCACCTCCTCTCTAATATCGGGTCGTATCTTTTAAGTGAGAAATGGATGTACAGGCTGAATCTAGGGGCTATAAATGAACGTTAGGAAAAAGCACCAATGAATATATTAATAATGTATTCATACATTACGATTATTAGATTAAAAGTAGTTATATGAGTAGGCAGGTTCTTACTTCCCAGACGGAAGAAAAAGGGCGTGATGTCAATTTATCTCCTCTCCAATTGTAGATCATATCCTTTGTTTGAATAGACCGTTCAGATAGATCTGTACGCATTTGAGAGATCGGATGCAGCTCATTTGAGGTTATTTTAAAGTAATGATTTTATAAATATTATTTCATTTCAACTCTGTTTTGAAATGTATAAAGCAAAATTATCTAATAGAAAAGAATTTTTCCCATCGCTTTCAGCAAACAATTTTTAAAGAATTTTTTATCTAATTTTAATATTAAACTTTAAGATTAGAAAAAAAAATGGAATTTATATTCATAACATAAACACACATAAGGTATTAATTCACATTCTACTATAATTGAAAGTCGAAAAAAAATAAAGAAAATAAATTAGAAGTGTTTTTGTTTTTTTTGAAAAATATATGGCATACTCATGAGAATGCAGCATGAAAAAAGGGACATTTCCTGAGTTTATTTCTGCAAATGTTTGTCAGCACGAATACAAAATATTAAATATAATTGAAATAAGAATTACGATTAAATTATTATTGAGAATTGATAATCAATCATTTTTTTAACTTTAGGCATTTGTTTCCCTCTTATGAACGAGGGTGATCCAAAAATTTTACAAGCAGCAGTGTTTGGAAGCTTAAAAAAATTATGGATGGGAATATTGTTACAAAGAGTGAAGGCACATGATGCTAATTGTCTTAGACCGGTCGTTCGAGCAGATAGTGTTTGTTCTCAGATTCAGCAATCAAGCACAACAAATCCTGTCGATACTGCTACGTTCAGTGGTGGCGGGGTGGTCCACTGTAGGCAAGAAGAAGAAGTGTTTGTTCTAAGACCTAAAACAGCAACAGTAATAAGAAGATGTCTAGAGAAGTGGTCTCGTACAAGGTGCGAGCCAAGATACGATTTCTGCTGACCAAGAATGTGTCCCCATCGGATATTCACAGATAGTTATTGTTGAAGTGCATGGAGGGGAAGCAATGAATAAACTGCAAGTGGCGGGCAATATCCAAGGTGAAGATTTCATTATGGAAGCATTTATAGAAGTCTGGTGCCCCCCCCTCCCCTTATATAGGCATCAATTTATCTCCCATTGAATATTTCCTTCTCCCGGCATTGAAGAAACACTTATTCAAAACAAAGTTTATATCATCCGATGATGTATAAAAAGGTCTTGAAAACTGACTCAATAGCTATTACCCGATTATTATCAAGACAGGATAAACAAATTGGTCCAGCAGTGTGTTAAATACCTCGACAGGATTGGTGATTATTTTGAGAAGTGCTACATATATTTCTTAATTGTCATTTGCGTCCTGTGCCTAAAGCATTTTTCCTTTGGTTTGTAAACTATTTTTGGATCACTCCTCAAACATATAAAACTTAAAATGTATAGAGTAATTTTGAATTGAATGTTTTGCTTTTATTATTATGATTCATAATGATTGCAGTAATTTTTGTCTTATTTTGAATCAGGATAGATGTTCAGTTGTAGAAAAACAGCAGTGAAAGCAGAAAAGAAAAATCAGAAGATTGAATAAAATACTGATTCGGTCTTTTAGAAAGGATTATGATCGAATTCGAATAATACGAGGAATGAGTAAGGAGAAATTGAAGGCAACGGGAGAACAAAAACACTGCTAATGAGAATATTTTTGTTGTGGTACACATCAAATGAACGTGTACCACATCGACAATATTTGAATATCAGCACCGAAACTTGCGCAAGTGAGGAAATATTAAAAGCACATACAAAGAAAATCAAATATATTTCTTTCTGTAAATTATCGCATAATAAGAATTTTTCACCTACTATTAATTTTTTTTTCTGTTACTTCTCACAGATTTTAACCCATCAATTTAACGTTAGTAGTCATACATTTCGGTATCGGCATATCATTTTAATCGGCATATTTCAAAAATTTAAAGGATTTTCTCTAATGATTTATAAAATCTATAAAAGGATGAATAATTTATATTCATCCTTTTACATTGTTCTTGCATTCATTTACTTATATTCATCCTCTAAATAATCTATAACATGCAGTTCATTTTCGTTCTTATCGTTTCACACATTAAAAAAATTAGAAAAATTAGGTTAAAAATTTTATTTTTGAATTGTATATTAGATTAAAAAGTCTTACGAAAGCAGATGAATTTCACATTCATCTTCATATTCAGAATTCTCTTCGCGAAATTCACGAATGCATTATCAGGATCGTTATGGGAATCGATTGTAGTAGAAAAGGCTGATTGGGCAATGACATCCATAGTAAATGCACCAAAAATTCTAGATAAAATAAAATAAAAGCATGTGAATTAAATCAAAGTCTATTTTTTCAAAAAATAATAATAATAAATAGAATATTTTATATAAAAGATTATATTAAAAATGCATAGAATTATAAAGCAATTGAACTAACCTTTTAACATCCACACATTCTCCATCTTCAGCATAAACTCGGAAGTTCTGAACCATGGTTTCAGAGCAGTTCTTGACAATATTCATCATCTGAAAAACATTTCAATTTAATTACTTAAAGCAAAGCAACTGAAAAAAGTTTTTTTGGAGAAATATTTAATAGAAAATAAAGTATATTTATTCTTGTTAAGAATAAAATTATCTAATTCAGATGCTAAGTTTTACTATATAGAAGGGTAAAACATTTAAATAATTGGTGCACTGACATTCAGATATAAAACAGAGATAAATGATATCTGTCTCAAGAAAAGTACTCTAATTTGAAAACACAAAACATCAAATATTTTCTAACGTTATCATATGATTGACTCAGTTTTTATATTCAGTCAAATTTTTCTACCAGGGTTGATCCAAATAAAAGTTTCTAAGGCAAAAAAAGGCTTCATTAACAATAGATACAGGATACAAAGTACATTTAAGAGACATATGTAGTGGTCACTTGTCTACATAATTTCCAAACCTGTGGAGGCATTTATAACACCGCTGGATCAATTTGTTTAAGCCATCTTGATAATAATCGGGTCCCCGGCTACTCAGCCAGTTCTCGGTACCTTTTTCAACATCACCATCTGTTATGAACTTTGTTTTGGATAAGTGTTTCTTCAATTCCGGGAAAAAGAAATAGTCACTTTGAGCCTAATCCGGGCTTATGGGGGTAGAGGTGGCTACAGACCTCCCATCTAAACGTTTCCAGCAATCTCTCTGCCGACTTCAAAATAACGATGCCATTTCGCCACCTGTTGTCTACTGTTGCTTCGCTTCAGTATACTTCAACGATTTGTCAATGAATGTGAGATGGAGACACATTATTGGCCCATGGAGATCGTAGCATGACTGGCACCTCTGTCCGAGACCACATCTTTAGACATCTTGCCATTACTATCGCTGTTTCAAATCTCAGTTCTAACACTATCTGCTTGAACAACCGGTCAAAGACAACTACGGCTATCTGACTCCATTCAGGGTAACAATATTCTCATCTTTGATTTGTGCTTTCCAAATACTGCTGCTTGAAATTTCTTTTTTGGATCACCCCTTGTAGTAGGACCTTGTTTACGGTTTAAAAAAGAAATGTGGCTCTTCGAAATTTTAAAATTATATCATATTTTTAGATATAAAATCAAGCTATACCAGGTCATGTAAAAATCTACTTTAGAAATTTATAAATTTAAAACGATAAGTTGAAAATTTTAAATAATAAAAGATAAAATTCAAAGCTATATTTTTTAAAGCTAATATAATTAAAATGTTAAAATAGCCATATTTAAAAAGGAACTGAATTTTATTTATCAAAATAAAACCTGCCTATTTGCTTTATATTTAGAATAGAGCAAAGATTAACAAAATAAAATCATTTTTAAAAATTTGTGAAAAAGTATATTTATCCATTTTATAACAATAAAAAATATGCAGCATTTTTCAATTGGCATAAATTTAATAAAAACAATAAATCATATTTTTCACTCTGCGGGCCGCCATATTTTACCTATGCCTGGTGTATAAGAATACTTCGCATTCCTGTAATCAGAATTACATAGAGAGATTTTAATATTAACTCGGTGGCAAAAATACATTTTCAATGAGAACTGTTTTGTAATACAATAAACATGTGTAATCATTAAATCATGCATTGAAGAATTAGGTGGAAAAACATGCACTATTTGTTTTGCATATAACTTACGCTTTTCAAATTCTTTACAGTGAAGGTTGGAGTAATCATTTTACGTATTCTCTTCCAGTCTTTTCCTCTAATTACAGCTAGCATATTATCGACTACAATGTCCCCTGTGAACAGTTCCTAAAACGAAACATATTTTTAAAGTCTAGATTTCGAATCGATATGATAAACATCCTCGCTGTCATATAATATAATCTTTAGCCAAAAAGAAGATATAAAAATAAATCTTTTACATATATGTAGAGATTTAATCAGCGGCCATTGCTGTTAAATATTTAGTTTTGCTGTTAAATATTTTTCCAATTTGTTGCAATAGATGTCGCCACGGGTATCACAAAATATCGCTGAAGTTAAATCCAAGACGCGTGACGTAAGAATTTGGGAAAAAGCGAACTGCGCATTCGCTCGCCAGACAGGGACCAGAGAGGGTCGTATCGTTCCGATCATGCATCTTGTAAAAACGTAACGTAGTTTCGCCATGAAACAATTATTAACTACTCTTGGTGGCATCTATAAGTAATTCCTTTTTTTTCCTCTATTGTAAATAGTCCTGTCATGATTGTAAATGTCTTTTCCTTTTTCTTTACTGTAAATAAATTTCTTTCATATTCAAAAGCTTCTTTTTCTTCATTCAGTGACCCTAGACACTGAACTAAATGTGGTTGGATGGGCATTCTGTCCCACCCAATTCCTACATATATGTTCTTTTAAAACTTCCTTCTAACTAAATTTCTATGCAATGAATTCTCATATTCTTCTCCAATCTTCTGCTCTTACTACATATAATATATTATCTACTACAGTATTTTCATCAACAACTCCTTATTTTTAAAATCTAGATTTCGAATCGATATGATGATCCTCTGTATTATAACATAATCTTCAGACCACTGAATAAAGAAAGATAAGATATGAAAGCAAATCTTTTTCCAAATTGTACTGAATTGAACTTTTGTGAAATGAAATTACTTATTCTTCAAGAATTACCTTCTTTTACTACATCTAACTTATTATCTACTACAGTATCTTCATTAACCACTTCTAAAACGAAACATAATTTCCAACTAGATTTCAATTTGCGGTACCAATCCTCTATCGTAAAAAAATGTAGTTGATAAATCAACTAGCGAAAGAATATTAGGCAATTTTGTAGTATTATAGACAATACTGTTTCAGTTTGTACAACTATGTTATTGTAATTTAAGTAGTTGCTGTTAAGTAGTTGTAATTTTTAAAATCCTTTTTTTATATATCCTTTTGCAACTACTTTGGAATTGGAAGATGATGAAATAAAATCATTATCTTCATTCTTCTGCTCTTTTATATCTAATCTATTTTCAATTACGGTATTACACATAATTCCTAAAACAGAACATATTTCCAAAATGTTGGTGTTAATTAAATATGTTGAAAGGGTCTTTTATTATAAATCAAAGGAAATTTAAATGGTCTTTTGTTGACGGAAACTACATGAATACATTTTAAGACAGGAGTAAATATCCAAATAAGTCTTTTACAGCATTACTAGTGCACTTCAATAACATACGCTTTCATTCTACGAAATGAAAATTAGTTAAGAGAAAATTAATACATATAAAAGTATGAAAAAACATCTGTTTGTGACAAAAATCTTTTTAATTAGTAAGCGAAGGATTCAAATTGATGATCCATGTCGTGTGGAATAAATGTTTCTTACTCATGGTAAAGATGTATTCATAACTAAAGATGGCATTGTTTGCTGATTTTTTGGAATAAAAATTTAGTAGAAATAAATAATTTAATTATTTACGTTTATAAATTGGTTCTTGAGGAATTCCCTCGAAAGAAAAGGTAGTTTCACCTAGGTTATTTATTTATAAATGAGATATTATTACATGAGAGAAACGCCGAATCAAGATTATGAAGAGAATTATTTGTATAGTCCGTCAAAAAATATCTGAACAAGTCTTACTGTTTACAATCTACAAATTTTGAAAACAAATTGAATATGTCACTTAAAATAGCATTGTGCCTTGCATCATGCAAATCGTCTTACATCAAAGGCATCTTTATCATTAAACTTCTCTTATAAACAGTATCCTACAACGCAACAGATTGCAGCAAAATTTGGTATATAGACTATACAATAGATGCGCTCAGGGAATTTCGAAAAGAAAAAAAAAAAAAACAGTCCCAAAATTCCACCAAAGGATGGACCTTCCGAAAAAACCTTAATTTCAACACAATAAACTACCAAAACAGAATACAGAAACAATATTAAAACTTATGTACAAGTTTCTGATTACCTTGTCATTGAATCACATTAAGTAAAGGTAAGCAAAAAAATAAGAGTACGTTGTTAAAGAAAAACAGTTCGAATTGCAGAAACTAGAAATTATTAGAATGAAATAGCACAAGAGGAACAGTTATTAATCGTGTCCAGGATGATGTAGGAAAAGGCGCTCCATGTGTCCAACCTATTCGCCAGCAAAATTTCAAGTCGATGAACAGTGTGTTCTACAGCAGATGGTAATTGATCAGTTGTGAGGCTTTGCATGTGAAGTGTTATGGAATTCTTTGCATCATTCAATGTCTCAACAAGATAACGTCATCATTACAGCCGAGAACATCGACGTAAAATACTGTAAACGTTTCTTACCCTAACCTGTTTTGCACAAAGCTTCCTCTTCTTCGCAAGCATGCAAATCACAACATTCTTTTCCAAGAATTGACAGCTTTTTCGTTTTTTATTTTGTTACTTATAATTCTTCTTCACAATTGTTAACATTGTTTTTTTATTCAGTTATGATCATTTATTATGTTAAATTTAACGTTTTTCCGAAAAAGCGCCCACTAGTGGACATTTTCTAACTTTTTTTAGAAATCCTGTGAGCGCATCTCGTGTATAATATATACACGAAATTTCGCTTCAATCCGTTCATCCTTTTACGTTGAAGAATGTTGTTTATAGGGAAAGTTTAATTATAACCATCCTGTATTTACTTTTATATTAAATTCCAGTTTTCCTAACAGAATTTTCATTTCATCCATTTTTTTTTTCTCTTATCGAGAAATATCTGACTATAATTTCTTATTTAATTTCATGCAAAACAATTGAAGAAAATAGTTTTTCTTATAAACTCCTAATTACTTTTCACTTTTTATTAGTTCATCCGACCATTCAAAATATTGAAACTTCTCTTGAAAATATGTAAACAGAAAAAAAGGGTCAAATCATTTTTCTAAAGATGAAACCAAAATTATAAATCTTTATTTTCATATTCTTATATAAAAAGAAAATTAACATGAAAATAAAAAAAATATTAAAATAAAAAGCTATTTATTTTCATTTCTTTAATATTTTTTCAGTTAAAAATATTAAATATTCTAAATAAAGAAATGCATATGAAATAAAAATATACCATCAGAATTATTTTTAAACAACGAAACAAATCGTAACTAGATAACTGCTTTAAAAACTTCTTTATAGACTTAATACAGTTTTCGTAACGAAATGTTAATCTTTAAGAATTGATATTTATAATTATGAATTCAGTGATAAGTTTGAAAATTGTTAGCAACTATTCATCCATAAGTATATGTAGTGAAAATATATATGTGATGAAAGTAAAGAATAGGATAGAAGTTGGTTATTTTGATCCGATCTGCATCAGTTTGTAAGAATGAAAAGATACATATGGTTAGTCTGTAGGATCCAATGCCAGCCATTAAATACTGATCTTTAAAGATGGATTATTATTTCAAATTAATTTTATGATAATTACAGTTGATCTTCGAATGTAAATCATGATTTTTAGCAATTGTTTCCAATGAAAGATAAATTCGGATATTCATATTGGCATTAATTCAGGAGATAAGATCTATGGATAAAAGATTTTTAATTATTAAAAAAAATCCACGGCGATCTTGCTTAAATCTTTAGTGGGCGAGAGGGTTTGAAAATATTTACATTATTTCACAATTTTCTAAAATGTGATTAGAATATGCAAACTTGTCTTCAAATTTTTATTAACCACATTGTAGCAACACTTCAAAGAAATAACACAATACGCAAACAGATAACTCGTGTCGAACGGTTAGAAATGAAGAAGCAAATGAAGCATATTTTCACCATGCAGTTGAAATATATAAAGAAAAGGGGTTTTGAGTGTGGTACATCTCCAGAGCTTCCTGGTGTTTCTATTCCAGACTTCGTTTGAGGTTACATTTATCTTCAATATGTCAGGCCCATTCACCAAATCTACAATTTATTGAGGAAGACGTTTATAGATAAAAACTCAATTTTTGAAAAGTGAATCGCATTGTCTAAAAATATAGTATTTTTTTGGAAGATGGTCATAATAAGTTATGAAATAATAGTATAAATGATGTATATGGAATTTAAGATTATGAGAATTCCAACTAAAACAATAAGCTTCTTTTCTGAAAACAATATTTTTATAAACAAAAATTCTTAGCAAATTTTTAAACTGCTGCTATAAAATTTCAATTTACAGCTGTTATATGTTAATCAAAAGAAACAAAACGAAATACTTTCATTCCGTATTTTATATACGAGGGAAAGTCAAAAAGTAAAGGGATAGTTAAGAAAAAGTACATTTATTCTAATTATAGAAAACTGAACCATTTTATGCCAAAACCAATCTATATTTCAACGTAATTTTATCGATGTTTTGCAAGTATTTTCGATCCATTGGTAAAAAGTCTTTCAGTTGTATTTGAAACCAATTTTGAACCAATTCAATGACTTCTTCATCAATTGAAAATCTCCTTCATGGCGTTTTCTTCCATGGTCCAAACATATGAAAATTACTTAAGGTCAGGTCTGGACTGCATAGGGGCTCTCCCAGCGCTATGCAGTCCAGACCCTAACTCCTTTATTGTTTCGACAGTCCATTGGACAGATTGTATCGAGCTTTATCTTCCTGTAAGATGGTACCTTTTAGCAGTTTCCCACGGCATTTGAATCTGATTACATGCTTTAATTTAGTTCCCAACCCGTTATAGTGGTTTTCACTGTACAGCTATTGGAAAGAAATTAACTGCAATTTCACCTTGCATGTCCCAGTATAGTATTCGCACAAACGCACAAGTTGTTGGCAGATGTTTAAATTCCATAATTTCTCATGGTCATAGGTGTTGCATTTCACAAGTTTAATATCTTTCGCAAACAAATTTCGATCACAGCGGTTATTTCTTCTTTGGTGCAGATCTACAATGGAGCTGCCGTTGTTGACGACTTGCTACAGTTCAAAGATTAACTCGGGAATAAAAGTGACATTTTGCATGGAACTGTTGCTGTCTACACTAATTTAGCTCTGGATACTAGCAGGGTTACCAAACCCTGCAAAGAGAAATTACAGAAGTCCCTTTACTTTTTGACTTTTCCACTTATATATTTTATACTTACCATCTGCTTCTGTAAGAGTATAAGATTTAATAAAAATATGAATCACTTACCTTTTAATCCCATTGCGCATATCAAGTCAGCTTATATAGGAGAAAACGACAAATTAACCAATGATGATCATCCAGTCACTCTTTTCTTGTGTTCTGCTGTGTTGCTACTTTTATCACCGACTACAAAATTTAGTAGTTCGCGGGATGAAAAACTTTCTTTTAATTTAGGAAAAAATTTTGCAGTTTATATTAAGGATATGAAATAATATTATTGTTAAAGATATATATTATTTAACGATTAGTGATTCAGCCATTTAACATTAGGGTAACTACAGAGGGATTGGAGACAAATAAAAGTCTCCAAATATTAGGTCCGGCAAAAGATTTTTTAAATTAAACACAATTTATTACGAAGAAATAAAATGTAATCCATGATGAACTATTTTCAGATATGACGAAAAAACTTATAAACATATTGACGGTCATTATAAGACCTGAGACCATCACCATTACAAACATAATGATATGTATTTATATCATGCCTTAATTCTTATATTTGTATATCGGGTTAAAGAAATATCAAATACAGTACTGATAAATAACTATATGTTTAATGTCAAGTGAAGTAATATACTTTAAATAAAGACACACAATAGTAAGTTCAAAATGTATAGCATCATTTTAGAATAAAATACGAGGGATAAAAGAATTTGAAATTAGAATCTTAAGGTCAAAATTTCCTAACAACTATTATTTATATTATTATTATTATTATTATAAAAGGGTTAAATTTGCATTTAGACAAACGAGATAATCTCCTGAAGCTATCCACAGCGAATCACTATAAAAAAATTTATATTTTTGACGAGTTTTTTCGGTATAATATTTCAAATCTTTTTAATAGGGGGAAAAAAACTTTTTTTTTTTCAAATTTTTTTCAAAGTACCATCTTTTTACCTATCTTTTTTACTTTAAATAAAACGTTTATATTCTTATCTTTTTAAGCTTCACGTTTTAAAATTTGGCAGAAATTATTAATATTATTCAGTTTAGTAGATATAATCCTGTCTCAAAATTCAATATTTAGAAGTTGGAATTTTAATTACCTTTTTTTCTTAGAAACTCATGTGATACCACTAGAGTGCATCATCTCTAATCTTTCCCAGAAGAGCAACTGTACATCAGAGTTTCATAAAAATTTACAACGAAACACTCTTTTTTTTATTACTTCGAAGAGGACAACTCTCTAGATTTCCAATTATCACAGAAAACGACTAAAAGCGAACCATCTTCCATGACTTTTCTATATACTTATTGCTATAGATTCAAAACTCTGTAATATATATAGTGATTACTCCACAGGCTTGATATTATGTTTCAAAAGCAATATTTAAATTAAACGAATTGTATGACATTATTCATTAAAATGAATCTGTTACCAGCGGCTTCGGCATACAGCAAAAATAACTACGTTCTATCCATGAATTTGCCCTTTTAAATTATCTATAGATATATAAGCTTTATTGTCCGCTTATTATTATTAAGATTTATTGTTACGTCCATGCATTTCCATCAAAACCATTACCGAACAACTCCGAATTGTGATCTTTGCTCATAACAGTGTATGAATAACTGGCAGATCATTATTGTATGAAAAATTAGTAAGTTATTATCAGTACATGAATAAATGGCAGATTATTATCAGTATGTGAATAACGGAAAGATTCTTATTATATGAATAACTGGTAGTTATGTACATGAATAATCAGTATGTATATTATTATCAGTATATGAATAAGTGACTGAAAAATCAATTAGTTCCTGATGGAATCTTGGACGTCACTCTGAGATCTTTGTCCACAATATTTATCTGGTGAGTATAATCTTATCCGGTGAGTTAGTGATATGGTATTTTGCGATTAAAGGAAAGTATTCCAAAGATCTATGAGCTTAAAAATGAAACTGTTGAAAGAAATTTTGTACTATTTTCGTTGACAGTTGTCATTTTATCCCAAATTAAAAGGTCCAAAAAGTTTCAAACTCAGCAACCTCTGACTCATACTACTGCATGCTTGTAATCATAACTAGATGTTTTATAATCATGTCTCGTTGTTAGGAACCAATTCTCTTGTTGTCAGCCAAAGAACTCGCCATTTGTTTTTGTAATACGTATAAAAGTTCCCTTTCTATTTAAATCGTATAAATCTCTTTCTCTTCAGTTAACTGGTGCTCGGTAATCATGAAGATGTGTCGCAAAGTGCTTTTGAAAATCTAATATACTTAGGAAATAACATGTTTCCAATTTACGAACGATGTCCAAGATTTTTTGAGTTGGAAACAATTTAGCAGCATTTATTTTGTTATGAAACTTTTTGCAAAATAAAATAAATAATGTGAAAATACTTATTTTTTTTCTTTGATGGCCAAGAAATATTTCGTGTGAAACAAGAATACTTTAATTAGATATTACGTGTTGGTTGTGAATGGTGATGTCATGACAGAATTTTTTTACAAAAATTTTTCAGGGAATAAAGAAATGTGCAAAAATGCAAAAAAATGTGCAATATCGCATAATTACTTACATCATATGTTTTCTGTCTTTTAATTCCTTTCTTTTTTTTTAATACACTTCGGACAAATATTCATTCTTCAAATTCCAAGAAAATTTTTTAATTGTTTTAGATGATTACAGGTGTTTCTAAATAAACCAATCATTCCATTTTCTAGAACACTAATTTTACTTACAAAGAATTACCTCATCTTATCTAATATTATATATTAGAAAATAATAAATTTCTCTTACCCAATTTGAGATGGTAAACAGGCTTATTAACTATATGCAATCAAGCGTCATAATTACTTACATGCAAATTTCCTGTTTCCTAATAGCCATTGAGAATCAAACATGTTTATGCCTTCTTGGCACACAATATTTGTGATAAAAATGAAAAGAATAAAGGGAAAAGGGTTTATTTTCAAAGTATATTAAAAAAGAAGAAAGTTAATAATAATGAATTTTGCCTGTTAGAATGTTCTTACTGTGTGCTTAGTGCATTAACATAGCAATACTATTCATATGTGTTGCGATTTTTTGGGGGGAGGGAGAATTTCGTCAACTCCAATTTCTCTCAACCAGTAGGCTATAGAAACCAAGATATTGTTAAAGAAAGAAATATTTGGAGGTATGCATAGTTTTAAACTCTCAATTTCTGGCGATAGAAGGAAGTTAAATATGTTTATTTTGTCACTACATTTAAAAGCTTTCTTACAGCCATTGATGACAGTGAATTCCTGTTTTCCGATTTCTATAACTTTCCTCATCTTCTACTTAATCACATTTTTTCTACTCTAAGTCATCTTAGAAATAATATTGATACTTTATTAATTTTTTCTTTTTTATATCATCATAGATGCAATATTTAGAAAATATTGAGAGAAAAAGCATTGAGAGAATGTCAGTGGCAAATATTATTTGTATTCTTTAGAATTTATTTTAGAAGTAAAATGAAATATTAATTTTCTAGTTAAAATTTTTGTTTAAAAAAATGAATCCCGATGTATTAAAATGCGTATTACTAATTTTTTGGGGGGTTTTACTTTGTGTTTCTTTTTATTAGTATTCTGTTACAGAGATAAGTCGATTTGTGTAAAAAAACAACTAGGAGATATGTTTGATTAATTATAATTTATATAGCTATATTTAAGGAAATAAGCCTTTATGTATTTTTGTTCTAGTTTTTATATTACTTTAATTGTGAGCTAGCATAGTGCAGAGCATCAGTAGAATGGTATCTGCTCTTTTAATATATATATAAATGTTCCTTCATTCATCTTTTAAATTATTCCTTAAATCAAGTTAATAAAAATTTGTATAAAATTAATGAAGTTAAAAAATTTAATTTACATGTCTTCTGATTTTGCTTTCTCTAAAGTTTATAGATAATTTCAGTTTCGAATTCTAGGTATTGAGGTTTTTCTAAATAAGAATGAGATGCAAAAGAGATAATGAATAACTATAAATAAGTGATTCCAAATGAAAACTTACAAGCGATAAATAATTAATTGAAATAATTCCAAAAGAAGACTTACAAATGACAAATAATTAATCGAAAAAATTCCAAAGGAATATTTACAAATGATAAATAATTAATCGAAATAATTGCTAGAGAAGATGAACAAACGATAAATAATCAAACAAAAAATTTCAAAAGAAGACTTACACGTCTGCCATTGAAAATAGTGAACTTTTTCACTAAAAGTTCTTTTAATATTTGTGGATCACCTATACTAAGGTTAGCCTTGTTTCCTTCAAAGAATCTGAAAAAAATTTTTAAGAAGTTTTTAGAACTGACCAAATGATTGAATTTATTACATAGTTTGAAAAGTTTTAAATTCAAGAAATCTGAAATTCATACATACCCATAAATTGGTCCGAATTCACGATATCTACGTAATTCTTCTTCATGACCGGGCTGAAATAAATAAAAAAGAAATAAATGGTGGCAAAATTTCATCAAAATAAATCATCAAAGGTATTTGTGACACAAATATAAAGAAATTCCAATTTTTTACTCTCAGATGTTAGTTACATATTTACTATGACAAATAATGGATGTTTGACAGTTGACAGTATGTCAAACTTTTGCTTTTTAATCATGACACAATGTTGCATTTGTTAAAAGTTTTGCAAAATGATCAAAATTGAAGAAAATATTGAGAATAAACAATAATTTTTTTAATTAAAATTTTTATTCATAATAGATAAAATTATTGTAAAATTGAATTCACAATAGAAAAGTTATTGTAAAGTCTATATTAATGATTGTGGGTTAAAAAATATTAAAAGAAATCGGAACAAAATAGAGATAATGATATTAATTGCTATAATTTGTCAAAGAAAATGAAAACAAAAACAGAATCTTTAAAATTTGACTTCCAAGGGTGCAAAAAGACTTCATTAAATCCTTGATAAAATGATGGAAAAATCTGAAATTCATTAAAAAATTAAAAACATTATTGAAAATGTATATGAACATACACTTAAATATATCCAAATTAGTTGAAAATTTATATATTTTATATCATTAAAAGGACATTTTTTAAACATAGGAATGATTTTAAAATAATTTTTCCTCAATAACAATTATGGAAGTTATAATTTGAAAAACTCGAATTTGGTTTAATTTTTAATTAATTGAAATTTTTTGAAAAATTCTTACCGTTTTTTTTATAGTTAAAAACAAATTCCTACTAAATTCTATATTTCTACATCAAATCGTCTGCTTTATATAGCGCCAATATACACTGTATTATTATTAGATTTAAAATGACCTTCTTCTTCTTGCATACAGCCGACCACCCGACCACCATTGAACGTAGCAGGATTTTGATTTAAAATGACTTATCATTGATACACACTATAATGTAATCAGAAATTCCATTTAAAAAATATTTTGAATCATTTTATCATTTTTCTCAAAAATTAGAACTATTTTCTTAATTTATGCCTTTGAATATAAAATTCTACACTTTCTGGCAATGTTATAATTTAATACAATATTAAATCAATGATTCTTACCTTTTTTAGAAAATCTAAGATTGATCCCAGAAATGGCAGAGGTTTGATGTAATTTATCCCTTTATTTTTAAAGTAGTCATGATTTCTCACGCTCAACAGGTAAATCCTGAAAATGTGAATTCTTGAAAGATTAGCTTTCTTTTCATGAAATT